>JANHGN010007506.1:0-16707 GCA_024605025.1 Megaceryle maxima | reverse complement strand
CAGACCAGGCACCGACACTTCTCCTGGGCCAGGTTTATTTAAAAACCCTGCTGTGGTGGGGAACAGCTCACCAGCGGAGCCCAGGCTACGCTTCAGCCAGTTCCTTAAATAGAATACCAATATAAAATGGAAGAATAAAATATTTACAGAAAGCAAATCCCCTCTGCAGCCAGAGCCCGGGGAGGGAGGCAGCTCAGCAGCGAGAGGAAGCCTTCCCGGCCCCACTCTTCCTCTCTGCCCCTGGCACTGGCAAAGACTCCGCAGGGACCAAGTATTCAGCAGGATAAAGGGGCTGGGGGCACCCAGCAGTTTTCTCCCTGCTGGTTTCAATCCTTTCCCTGGGGAGCTAAGACATCACAGTGGATTATCGAAGCACACAAATGTTCTCTTCAAACAGAAACTATTTACAACCAACTCAAACAATTTTTTTTTTTTTTTTTTTAGCTCTGCCAGCAGCAAATGCCTGAGGGCTCCTGGAGCTTCGCAAACCAGAGCAGGAAGAGACTCAAGTTCTTCAAAACCATAAGAAAATAATTCAGCAATGGATCAGCCAGGGCCAGCCCTCCCTGGGGCAGGGTACACAATACACCCCAGTCTCGGCCCCATTCTGCAGGGGCACCAGTTCAGGCTGCACCTGAACACCTGAGGCCAACCAGCAACCTCCAGTCGGGACTTCCACAGGGCGGGAGCGAAGGGAGGATCCCGGGAGGTGCCCAGAAAGATCCCCGATCGCCAGCCCGGGCACAGGCTGCCCTGCGGGGGGGCTGAGGCTGGTGGGACGAAACTGAGGGTGGCTGAAGAGGAGTCGGAGCAGCCACCGCTTCCCGGGCGACCAGCCAGCAGCAGGGGGGGTGACTCTTGCAGCCAAGAGGCACTTAAACTGATTCTTAGTTTACCAATTTCCTGCGGGCTACAAGAGGAATCCCAACCACCCACCCCAGAATCCTGCTGACGTCGGCAAAAAGCTCCAACACCCCCCAGGCTTTGGTAGAGCAGAAGAAATGGGGAGGGGGCACAAGGGCTGCAGGGCGCAGCTGCCACTTTTCACACCAGTATCGTGCCCTCCCCGCTAATTCCAAGTAAGGCTGGATGGACTGACCCCAACCGCCACCCCTGGCAGCACGTTTGGTCCAAAACAGGAATTATTCTGCTCCCTCCCCACGTTTCCATTAAGTTACCCTAACAGATTAAAGTCAAAATGGTGGCATAAACAAAACTCCAGAGTTGACACGGTAACTCCAGGCTTGAGATGCCAGCTGTCCGGGAAATGAGAAACCAAAGCTTCGAGACGCACTGAACGTCGAGTTGTGCCAAGGGGGAGGAAGGAAGAAGCTCTCAGTTTAAGCCTTCAGAGCATCGCTCCGTCAGCAGATCAGTTCCCAGCCACCACGGCTTGCAGGGGGCTGGCTGTGTCCCTAAATACACAAGTGCTTTGTCCTCTTCACGACGAAGGTGGCCACCGACAGTCACAGAACAGACACACAGGACCTTGACTCTGACCAGCAGGGGAATTAAGGACAACCGAGTGCAGCTACTGCCCATTCTGACCAGTTCCACTGTGCTTTTAGACTCAGCGCAAAGCCTCAGCTAGAAACAGGATCACCTCTGAGGACCCAATAAAATACAGTTTTAGCTTTTTTTTTTTTTTTTTTTTTTTTTTTTGTATTTTTTTCCCCTCTTTGTTTTGTTAAACCCCTCTGCAGCTCAGCTGTCAATCATTTCCGAGAGTTCCAGGAGGAGGTCATCCTCGTCCTTCCCTGGGTCCAGATCAATTTCTGCTTCCAGTTTGCCTCCTGAGATTTCCCAGATAAGCTTCTCGAAGTCATCCTCCACAGATAAGGGCGCTTTCCCTGCCCCTGTGGAGCTCGACCGGCGCATCTTGACCGGGACTTGTGAAGAAGCTGAAGTTGAGCTCGAGACCTCAGATGGTGCCACAGAGTCAGCCTGGCTTCCAATCTGCCGTTCAGGACTTGAAAGGAGAGAGAGAACAAATCAGAAACTTGGTGCTTCACATACAAGACACAGGTCAAGAAAAAGAACAGGTTGTGGTTTTTTACCTGGTTTTGGGTTTTTCTCTCCCAGGTATGGAAAGCAGGCTGTCCTCTGGCAGAGAAGGAACAACAGCCTAGGAATCACAGAATCATTTTGGTTGGCAGAGACCTTTCAGCTCATCAAGTCCAAAGTTAACCCAGCACTGCCAGGGCATCACTGACCTCTGGCCCTCAGCACCACAGCTCTACGGGGGGGCTTGGAAACCCCTACAGCGATCACGGGGACTCCACCCCTGCCCTGGGCAGCCTGGGACAGCCCTGGACAACCCTGCAGGGGAAGAAATTGCTCCTCAGCTCCAACCTGAACCTCCCCTGGGGCAATCTAAGGTCATTTCCTCTTGTCCTGTCACTTGTTCCCTAGAAGACTAACCCCACCTGGCTCCAACCTCCTGTCAGGGAGCTGAGGGAAGAGAGATCTGTAGAACATTTCAGTTTTCCATCTTTTTCCAAGAGGAGGGTAAAACTTGGGCATAAATTTCACTAAGGACCCACTCGTGCCTCAGCCACTGTCCTTACCACAGCCGCTTTTTTAGCTGAAGGCTCCTTTGTGTCACCACCAGTGGTACTCAAGGGCTTCACAGCCGCCACAGCAGAGGGATGGCTCTCGGCTGCCTTCCGTTTCAGCGTCTGCTTCGTGGGGGAGCTGCCTTTCCCATCCGAGGGCTTCAGGCACACCTTAGATTTGGCTAGAGAAAAGGAAGAGAGAAGTGATGAGAGTCTTGCTCTGCCTCAGGATGAAAAATGAAACAGGTTTCTTAACAGTCCTTCCAGGTAAATACACTTGGCCAGCACGATTATAGTGCCAGTCGCCAGACTCCCAGCAGTATTCTCCACACAGTAAACTCTGTTTACCAACAAGTCGTAAAAAAGAGCAAAGAAGTTACAAAAAGGAGCCAGAGCTACGACAAAAAAACATCATCTGCCTCTCTTCCACAACACGACCCAAAGGAGCTCTTTACCCTCCAAGTAAACGCTTACTCTTAGCTTTCCGTTCCAGAAGCTGAGCTGCCTGTTTCCCCAGTGACACAGCAGCACCTTTTCCGGGGCTTTCAACCCCATCTTCTGGAGATTTCACCATGATCCTCTTCGCAAGTTGATAAGCTGACCCTGACCCCACGGTGGGTTCAGGGCTCCCTGATGCTGGAGTTCTATCCTTGGCTGCTTTTTCAGCAGGGGACGGCACGGCAGCTGCTTCCTTCTGAAGCTTCTCTTCCTGGCGCTGTTTCAGTTGCCGCTTCTCCCTCATTATCTCCTCAAGGCTCTTCACTTGAACTTTAGAATTAGTTGCGCTCTGATCAGAGGGCTGGAAAGAAACAAAAGATGAGGACTTAACAGGATAGAAATCTCTGGAGATTTCATTAAGAAAAGCTGAGTGGTGATCCCTGTGTAATACAAACTTGTCCTCCCCAGTACAGCCTTCACCGACAGACTGATTTCCTCCAGTACAAAGCTCTACCTTCTCCTATTAAAATGCTCACCTCGGGATTTTAGGATCTCTTTCCAATCTGACAGATAAAGTCACCGAGAACAAAAACATTCCCTCCTCATTAACCCTGCAGATTTCATCTGGTGCTAACAGGGGTTCTTATCCCTTGTCAGGAATAATCAGATTAATTCAAAGCTCGGGGAAGATAAGTGTCTGGAAGCGACAGGAAATTCTCTGCAGCGCTCGCCAAACACAGAAGGGCAGGAACACACTCCAGCTGGGGGCATGCAGCCAGTTAAACACAAAACAGAATTAAACACAGCAAAAATGGTACAACTGCAAGTGTGTCTGCATGAGGGACTCACCTCTGCAGCTGCAGAGACAGCTCTGGGAGAAGGTTTGCTCAATTCCACTATCTTCTTTTCTTCTCTCCCCGGTGCTTTAAAACAAGAAAAAAAAATTCACTATTTTGTCAACTGCAGAAATAAAGAAACCTGGTTATCCCTGTTTCCTCAGAGTGTTTATGGCCTCATGTCTAATAACAGGACAGAGGGAGAGGCTCCAGCAATCCATGCAGCATCTGAGCTCCCTCTCCCTCAACCTCACGCTCTCTTTTTACAGGGCTTACATGGAATTTAATGAGTAGATCTTGAACACTCTGGCCCTCACATCACCGAGTTGATACACGCTTTGCAAACACATCTATATCAGTAAGTTAAACACCACAGAGGAAGGTAAACTTGGATTCAGCAAATATCACAAACAGGTGGCAGGAGAAAAAAAAAAAAAACATGGAAGAGAGAAATCAGACTGCAAAGCTCCTCAAGGAATCAATTTTCCACTGGTAAATACAGAAAATTAATAGAAAATAGTACAGTTCCATATTCTGGTACCTTCTTGCCTCCTGGCTTTGCAGCCTTAAAACTCCTTTTATCCTCAAAGACACACAGAAGGAAAAAGCAAAGCAAATCCTCAGCAAACTGAGTTTGCTCATCAGGGGAAGCACCTCGCCAGGGTACCAAGTCACATTATTACCTATGAGCTTTGTGATCCGTAACAATCTCCTCCCGGTCGGGGCAGGTTCAGGTTGTGCTGGTGGAACTGGCACATTTTCTCCACTCTGCTGCAGCCGCAGAGCTTTCTCCTTCTTGATTTCTTCCAAGGTTTTAATGTGCACTTCTCCTGCAGGCTTGGCTTTACCTGCCGGCTCTGCCAGCTGCACTTTGCTGGGCGCAGATGCAGAGAGCACATTCTGCTTCTTGGGTTCATTCTCAACTTTAGGCTTGATAGGAAACTCTTCTGGTTTTTGCTTCTCTTCCTCCACTCGCTTGTGGTTTTTTTCAGCCAGGGCTCCTGAGCAAGTTTTGATGCGAACTGCAGGGGAAGGTCTTGCCCCCGAGGTAGGATCTTCTGTTTTACAACGTCCTTCAGCCTGGGGTTTAGCTTGAGGTTCTCCTCGTCTCTGATTAGCTCTCTCAAGACGAATTTCCTCCAGTGTTTTCACATGGATCTCTCCTGTTGGTTTAGCAGCCTTCTCTGCCATCATCAGAAAGAGAGAAGCACCAACATTTAAGGCAAGTTCAACAATATTTAAAGCCTCCAAAATTTGTCACGGTACCAAGGAAAACTATGTCTGAGTGTTTCCAAGAATGCATCTCAGGACAGCATCATTCTGCATAATCTTTTCCTTCTCCTTTAAACAACTTGTATTTTGAATTTTAAATGAACTTTTAGGGCTGTGTGGAAGTTCGGGGGCAGAAAAAAAAAAGGGAAAGGCATATTAAATATCCAGTTATTACCTGTCTCTGTGCTGGTCTGCTCAGCAGGCAATCCCAGCCTCTCCTTCAGAGACTTGGGGACTTGAACTGCAAGAGAAACAGAAAAAGGTTTGGGAGACTGCACCCCTCTCTATTTTGTGTTCATATTTCGAAAGGAGAGACACAAAACCAACATGCAAAAGGAACCGCAAGGGGAAAGGAGAAACAAAAAACCTAAATAGAAATTCAGCACAGCAAGTCCAGCCATCTGCTCAGCGTCTGTACCTCTCTTTGGTGCTTTCTCAGCATTCTCCAGAATCTCTATCTTCTTCCCCAGCCTTTCGGCAAGGTTGCGCTTCAGCGGGAGGACACTTTTACCAGCTTCAGAAAGAGAGAAAACAAGAAATACTGTAAGAACATTTCTCTGGAGGAGGATTGGAGAACATGTCATCTGCAAATTTCAGTTCTTCCAGGTAGATTTTTGTACGTTTGCCTTTCAGTTGGTAACAAAACTTGCTGTTTCTGCAGTCGATACGGATCGCTACCAGTACAGTTCTCCACCAAAGTGTGTTCTCCCACATACAGCAAAACCCACCCTTCAATATAGTCACCTTTAGCTGAGGGCACCCAAAGAGCTCTCACCTGCAGAGGCTTTCCGTTTCCCCAGTCTCTCGGCAAGATTCAGTCGAATCACAGGCTCCTCCCCTGCAGCAAAGAACAGTCTCTTTAGTGCACAGAAACCAGTAGCCAGTAAAACCTTTGTCCTTTGAACCCATGTCCACAAAACAAGATGCTCTTTTGGTAGCCAAGCCAAATGAATAGCTACGAGGAAAAGCAGTGCTACGTGGGTTTTGTATTTAAAAAGAATTTGTGCAGATTTCACCACCACCATTTACAGACTCCTATCACTCTGCTGTCTATGACTGCCCCACTCAGCCTCCTGGATGCCTCAAAAACTGTCTACTCATAGAATACCATTTCTACAGGTGTTTCCTTTCCTTACTCCCCCGTTTTTCAGCCATCCCTTCTCCCTGCTGACGCTCGTTCTGACACTACCCCCCTCTCTGCTGCTACTGCTCTGAACCCAGACGCCGATTCTGTCAATGCATCAGCACATTCACGAATCTCACTCAACTTCAGGAACACAAAAGTGAAATTAGGCACAACTGAGAGTCTGTAGGATGGTGATAATGTATTATTAGCTACGGCTTAATGCCAGGCTGACAAAACCCCCTTCTCCGTCTTTTATCGCAATACAAACTGAGCACCTACAAGTGCCCAGTCTTTCCAGTACACCCAGGGTCTTGAACCACAACAGCATGGTTTGAACTGGAACAGGCAGCTCCAGCAGACCGACGTGTCTAAATTATCCTAAGTATTACTTATTTTTTCAGTTTAGGAGCCATGAAAAGGAAGCAACAGTACCAACTGTTACCTTGCTTTGGAGACAGAGTCACTGTTCTCACTACTGTCCGTACGTTCTCCTTTTCTGGCACAGGAATAGTCCGAGGTTGGAGTGGATGAGCAGAAACTCCTGAAGGACCTTCTGATCAGAGCGAGACAAAGATGTTTAGATTAAAAATCCCAACAAAACAACCCAACCAACCAAAACAGAAGAACTACCACGAAGACAAACCCCATTAGTTACGCATTACTGCCAAACATACAGCGACCAGTGCACGCACATACGAGAGATGAGCAATTTCCCTCTGACCTGCCCTTGGAATTCCAATCCAGAACAGCAGCTGTTTGAGTTGAAGGAGACAGGGTTCATGCCAAAGAAGCTCAAGGCCCCCAGCTAAACATGGAAGTTGATCCCCCAGGCAGCTCTCAGCTGCAGTCACCTTCCAGTCTGAGCCCAATAACACAAAAATATTTCCCTCCTTTTGTAAATAACTGCACTCGCCAATGTACAGCCAGGGAGCCCACAAAATCAGAAGGATTAAAAGAAAAAAAAAAAAAAAAAAAAGTGAAAGAAGGCAGAAGACTAAAGTAGGGGACATTAACTCACCACCTTGTTTTTTTGTTTTTTCCTTTAGTTTCTTCAATTTGATTTCTTCGAGTGTTTTTATTCCAAAGTTTAAATTGTCATCTGAAAGCACACAAAAAAACGGTTAATGAAACTGAGGCTTAAAGGCACATATTGAAGAGCACAGGTCCTCAAGCTCAGAACCTTTCCAAAGTATTTCAAATAAACCCTGTCAACACTCCCCACGAGTATAAAAAGCCAGAGAAAGGAGAGTATTTCAGTAAACTGGCACCTTTCTTCACCCCTCCTCCCATCCTACAGGGTAAAAAACTATTGTTTTAAGCATTTTAATCACGATTTCAAACACTTGAGCACTTGAATCATCAATTTAAACGTTTTAATTGTGATTTTAGACATGATATTCAATTCCTCTATCACTAGACATGGGTTCCCACAGTATTCAAAAGGACTCACCCAAAGGCACTTCAGCTCTGCTCTGTGGCTCTACTTTGTTCTACCAAAGTAAAGAAGGAGACGTTTACCTGCCTGATGTCATCAGACAGGAACAAGCTCATGGAAACACACTGACTCTGTCCAGCTACCCTATGTTCTATCATGTTTTTAGAACATACTGCTTTCGAGTTAACTGTCAAATTCTCCTTCCAACCCACCCTACTACTGCTGTTGGAATACCTTGTTTTGTATTGGCATTGGATTTCCTAGTGGAAATCATCCGCAATCCGTTATGGGCTTCTGGAGCTGGTGGCTGGACAGGTGCTTTAGTTTCTTCTCCTTCTTCAGAAAGTTGGTCTGAAAGACAAAAAAGGGATCACACAAGATTTTTCGTGTTTCTGTAGCTCATACAGTGGCATTTCAGCCCATGGTTCATATTCTGTTTGTATTCTTAACTACAAACACAACTGTCTGTAGAACAGCTCCATCGACTTGACAAACTCATGTAACTAAAAGAAATAAATGGGGGGGGGAGGGAATAAATTTAGGACTCCAGACTCTTGTCCGTAGCTTTAACCACTATCAATTCAGGTATTCTGTGCTTTACACATTCACCTACAGTAGAAATGCCTTTAACAAGTAAAAGCCACTCACCATCATCATCTTCATCATCGTCTGCAGCATTGATCACAACCGGAGGGTGTGTAGGACTTGGGACATTTTCAGAGTTTTCCACTTTCATCACCCCCCTCAGCTGGGGAGAGGGATTGGACTGGACAGAAAGTTTGTTTTGCTGCAGTGACATCTGAGCCATTTTCACATCATCTTCTGCAGACTCGGGGGGACTTGGAAGCGTAGCTGGAGGAAGAGGAGGAGCATCTGGAATTCGGCCATTCACAACTTTGGTGCCTGTGTGGCACTCACAGCATGGACCTGGTTGGTAAGGTGGACAACCCACCAGCTACTGAATTTAGTTTCCTGTTCCCCACCGCTGGTTACACTACGAACACTGTCTTCCCTTCACACACAAATCTCACTACCCTGTCACTCGAAGGAGCAAATGAGGGCACAGCAACCTGACAGGCAAAGGTCACACAAAGCACAGAAAGGCTGAGCATGAAAGAAGAAATTAAATACCAGAATTACCTTCTGTTTAGCTGAGAGCCCCTGACTGCAGGCTTCTCCCTGTACTCATCAATGAAAAGTTACTTGATGTCTTCTGTGGTATTGGACCCTCTCGTAAGTAACATTCCGAAATAATTATTTAATACTCAGAAGAAAAAAGGGCCTAAGAAACTCACTTTTGCTTGGTGGTAAGAAGAGTCCATCAACATAACGCCCTTTGGTGTGATGAAAAGCACAGTTGGACTTTTGACAGCCTACAGGCTGATTCTCCCAGTAGCAAGGAATCTCACTGCGTTTCTTCTGAAGACAGGAAGAAAGAAAAGCTCACGGTAACTCACCCGCTCCATTTGCAAAGAGACAAAGTCTCCCATTATGCTAGAGACGGGACTGAACCGCCACTCCAAAGGTCAGTAATTATTACTAAACAATGTGCACACTGCTGGGATTATTTGGAAGGAAAAACATCTTAAACTCCCAAGGTTACATCTATCTCAATTTATCTTTCAGAGCCTTAGGTCCACCCCGTATTTTCTCTCCCTACCCTGTACTACCCCAAGAGGTCAGAACAACATTAGGTAAAGAAATAGTGCAGGCTGTTTACTGCTCCCCTGCTCCAGCACACTGAACCAGTCTGATGAAGGTGGATGCTTTTGTCTCCGTCAAGAGAATAACATCAGCCCCTAACACAATGTTGTGCTGAGATATACCTAAAAAAATTAACTTTTCTGCCCCAAACTTCCTCCCTAGTAACTGAAACCAGCATCATTTTATAGCAAGTCAATCTATCATGTAGAAGCACATTCAGTTCACCTACAGCAACGGAAAATGCTCCAGGTGATTTAGTTTGAGAACACAGCTTTAGGGAAACACTCACGTCAATTTCCATGTGTCTGAATCTGCAGATATTCCTGAAACATCGACCCTCCTGCCAGAGGGTGCAGACTGTTTCATTTCCCAGAGCAGCTTCACAGTGGCGGAAGGAACAGCTGTCACCCTGTGACGAGAAAGGAAAATGAACCAGCGTGGCCCAAAAAAGGTCCATGTCATCAGAACTAGAAGCAGAATCAAACTGCTTATTAAGTTATCAGAAATCTCTGTCTCCTTCCACTCTTCCCCCTCCTCTCTCAAAATCTAAAGGAAAAAAAAAAAAAAACAAACCCCAAAGCAAAAGAAGCCCCAAAGTACCTTGTTACATGTGGAATAGAAGTAGAAGTAGCAGTCATCTCCTTGGTTAGACATAATGGACAGATTCTTCAAACAAGCTCAGGTTCTAAGGGTTCCCTTAACGGAGACTTCCTCCAGTCTTGGCAATAGCTGGCTTCACTCTTTCTTGGACTGAGTGTCTTCTACTGGCTTGATCAGTGAAATCTTCTTTTTAAAAGTAACCCTAAAGAAAGGGATCAAGAAGAACAATGAAGCAATAAGCATTTTTATAGCTGCTTGCTGTTCATCAAATTCGTCTCTTGATGTCCTAAAATCGGCTGGTCACAAAACTGACCCAAATACTAAGTCAGACTTCAGTAAACCTGGATGGGTTTTGTCAGCAAGTGTGCTCTTCTGGGTCCTTAGTAACGGTCTAAAGGCCTTGGAGCACAGAAAACATGACTGCGTGTGGCTGGGAGCCCAACAAGAGAGGCACTTCCTAAAGACCCGGTCATACAGGTGAGTTATCAGTCAATTATAAACTGTGGGCACTAATTATTTCTATAAAGTACAGCCAAGACATTAAACATTACGTTCCAGTCACCACAGATCTTCAGGTTCACGTACCTGGACAACTTCAGCAAAGATATTGATCTTCAAAGACTTCCAGTTAACTTCTCCTGTAGGCCGAACCAACACTGAATCCGTGAATTAATAATAAAGGGGTAGAAAGAATTTTCCTCCTCACATTGCCAAGGGAACCTCTCATCCACAATTCAAACATAGGATGTGCTTTTTAAACATCTTACAACTAATGGAGGAAGCAAGTCCATTTGCATACTGTCAGACTGGAGACAGCCAGGGTTAGTTAGCTCTTCAAAAAAAACACCAAAAAAACAAAAACAAAAACAAAAAGAACAAAAAAACCCCAGTGCATCTAAAGTTGAACTCGTGATTCAAAGTGGCTGCAAAAATGAGGATCCATCTTCCACAGCCGGGTAATTTTAACTTTTTTTTTTTTTTTTTTTTTTTAATTTAAAATTCAGTAAGTTGCAATTTCTGGTCTTCGAGATTTCTTCACCTATTAAGAAAACACAAAAACCTTCCCCCATCTTTATTACCTGTACAGCAAAAACATTCTTGTGCATATAAGTACACAAATATGTATATACATACACACATGTGCTTATACACACACCGAGAGCGAGCGATAATAAAGTCAACAGGGAGTAAAGAGTAAAAATTCAAATTTGGGGGCTATCTGCCCCCTCAGGCCACATCCAAAGCCTCTCATTTTGAAGGGAAGTGGTAAAAATAACAGATCTATGTAATATTTGGATGAACGTGCCTTCGAGGCTGATGCTTTATAAACAGGAGTGATTTGGGGGCCAGCACACCAACTGCACACACGTGTCCACGCATGGGGTAGAGCCAGGTCTATACACACGCGTGCACAGCGCGTGTCGTTTGGGCTCCAGATTGAGAACAACTTCTAGCCCTGATCAGAACACAGTGAGCTGCAATCAGCTACCACAGGGAGGAGAGAGAGGCTCGAGGGTACAGCAAGCTTTGAGAGGCAGGGAGATGCTCGCTTGGCAAATGGCATGGCTGCATGAGACCAAGAATTTGGAATTACTTTGATTTTAGGAAAGAATTTGTTTGCTTTTTACGAGTTTGCCATCAGTATGCTGTTCCCTAATCCATATATCCAGCATCACCCATTGCTGCGAGAGCACGGAAAGCTTGGAGGGATGGCTTAGGTCCAATCAGCTGGTGATTCTTGGTGCCGCTGATTTTATTTAGCCACAAGCAGGTTTGCGTTTGTTGTTTTGGTTTTTGGGGGGTTGTTTTGGTTTTTTTTTCTTTTATACAAAGTCAGATTTTAAAAAATATACTAAATGCCATAAAACCTGCAACCAGACCAGATAAAAGTTCAAATCAAGGTGATCCTGCCCCCTTTCACTAAAACGCTGCACATTTCTGTGCAAAGTATTTCCGACTCTTTTGGACAAAACTGAATGAAATAGTTCTAACAAATTAATAATAAAAGGGTGGAACCTTTTACAAACACTAGGGAATTTTCCAGGGTGGGTTTGTTGTGGTTTTTTTTGTTTGTTTTTTTTTTTTTTTTCTGGCAGGGAATTTCCCCAAATCTAAAATAGAGAGAGGAAAAGTTGGGTTCTCATATTAGTAAATTAGTTTTTTTGATGGCTTGATAAAGGGAATAGAAGCAGTAGTTAAGCACAAAGTGTCCTTCCCCTCTTCAGTATCGATGGGACTGTTCACTTGTGACCTTTAGCACCTTGAAGAACAGACTTTATGACACACGGATTCCCCTGATCTACTTCTAAAAATTACTGGTGCTCCTTCAGGGAGAAGTCTGACAAGAAACGTTCTCCCAAAGGCTTTACCAATATCGCCGATAAATTAAATTGCAAGGACGGTCTCCTCAGTTTGCACAAGCCAACACTTGAAGAGGTGGCAAGTACAGCCCAGTGCTCTGCTGAGCAGAGGCATTCAAACACCAATCGGAAGGAATTCACTGTCTAGAAGGCAGCATTTTTTTCCTCGAGGAAGGGAAGGATGCCTGTAGAGTCCAACTTTACTGTATCCACTATCATGGTGGGGGGAGGAAGAGATCCCCTCAGATTTAGCTCTTTTGAATGCTCAAGCAGCTCAAAGTTTTGCTTGTTGCTTTTCATATCTCTGAGCAGACTTCAAAAGCTGTTCAGAATTTGAATGGATCTTGTTTAAGGGATGGGAGAAAAAAGCAAAACTTGAAAACAAAAAGAAAATCAATACCAAACCTGGGAAAAACACCTCGAAGTTCTAAACTCCTAAGTATCTTTTCATTTAAAAAAAAAAAAAAAAAAAAAAGGTTAACTCAACCCCATTTTTTTTTTTTAGCTGGTGTCAGTTCACAGGGCAATCTGAGTGCTAAACAGAAAGCAACTGAACTAAACCCCTGAAGGTCTGAATAAAAATGAGTAACTCTGGTGCACTCAGCAGGTCTCTAATGGAAGTTGGTGAGAATGTGAAACACTTTTTTTCCTCCAGAACTCTAGTAAAGTGTTTGTATTAAGGGATTTTGAGTTAATTTTGTAAAAATAAATAAATCACTACAAATGCAGTAGCTCAGGGTCAGGACCAGATGACAGACAAGTACCGTAAGTTTTACCTTTGCTAGGGGAAGATAAATAGTACAATCAAAGTCTGTCTAGTTTGCTTGACCAGCTTGTCTGCCTCAGTGCTGCAGAATCTGTCCCCCATTCCTTGGTCTAACCTTCCTGATGGGCCTTTGTCCTCTGCTGAAGAGCAAGAAGGGAACACTTATTTTGCACCCCAACAACTGCAGAAGTATTAACGCCTCTAGCTAAGGGTACTTTTTGGTTATAAATCACTCAGTATTTCACTTGGACACTCCTTCTTGGTGGTCAACGTCGCGCCTTTTAACTTCTGACAAAGATATTCCAGATGCTTAACACCCCTGCTTATCAGGACAGAGGACAGGAAGGAAGAGCACCAGGAATTACCTGTTCTACCCCTTTTTCAATCAATCGCTCAGCGTTACCCTGGCTGCTGATTTACCTGCTTGTTCTCACGCTCCAGAGGCTGAAAGCGCAGCGTGCGCTGGTGGCACAAATCACGTGTAAACCACGCGCAAACCACACGCCTCGTGTCATCCGAAGCACAGAACAACCTCTTCCTAACGCATCCCACCCTCCGTATGAACATTTAAAGCTGAGTTGTCCAAAGCTGAAGCAGAAGAGACATAATTTCTACTCTTCGTGTTTGTTTTGGCTGTTAAATGGTCTACGCCTGGGTTGGAGGCACGTTCTGAGACGGGGGGGTTACAGCACTCGAGACTCTCTCCGAGCACTGACTGCGGGGTTGCCAGCCAAGGTGGCAAAGGTTAAAGCAGACGATCGTTTCAGCTCCTCTGTCACTGAACTGGGGTCACCTTTCATCACGAGATGTCTTCGGGAGACAGAGCCGTGAATTACCAGCACCATGAGGCACAGCTGCCCCTCGCTGGCTGGAGAGACTCTATTTGAAGATGTGCCACTTCAGGGACCTGAATTAGGACATTCTCCCTGAAGGTGAGAGGGAAATCAAACAGTTCCTGAAAGGGCTGACGGGCCTGATGTTTGTGTAACTGTCAAAGAATAACCCTGAGCTGAAGCACTCATCAGATCAGACACTGCTTCAGTACAGATCTGTCTTTAGCTTGACACATCAAGAGGCTGGAGAAGGAATTCTTCAAAGCAACCTTGACAGCAGGGATCTAGTAAAGTGGCCAAGAGAGTGCTCAGATCTGAGGACACCACCCTGTAGAGAATCCGCTTCAAGCCTAAGTTGTTTCACCCAATCTCCCAGCCCACCTTTGATGTGAAAGACTTTGCACAGTGCTCTGCAAAGCCAGAAGGACATGACCCATGGCAGCACCTGGCTGAGAACTGCAGTTCCCCACTGCAATCACCCATCTGAGACCACTGGAATGAGCTGAGAACAGCCCCATTCTCCCCCGAAAGAGGATAATGCTCCACCTTCTGCTGGTTTAAAGTCACTTTAACATATAAAAGGTAGAGAGAAGATCACTGAGCAGCTCCTTCCTGCTTCGAGTGATCCTGTGGAAGATGGCTGGAATGCTGGAGCTCCAAGAATTTGATGTGCCTCAGCAGTATGAGTAAGCAAATCTCTTAAGCAACTGCTAACCTGCCCTCAGCTCCCCTCTGCTCCCAGTCCTCAATGGTTCATTTTAAAACATAAATAAAACATGGCAACTGGCACCTAGAGCCCTTCCTGAGAAGCTGGAAAGCCAGGGGTGAGGGGATTAAGGGAAAGCCACACAACAGTTTGGTAGCTTGGTTCTTCTGGAATGATTCCTCCTGCAGAAGTTGCAGTTTAGTGGGAGGGAGCTGCCTGTTTTTCTAGACTTCTGCTGGTGTGGTGCATCAGGAGACAGCCTTGAGCCATCCCTGCCACGTAGTCCGAGGGTGGTTCATGGTCCACACATCAACCGCTTGGGTTTGTGCCGTGCTTTCTCCAAAGCCAGGAACAATGTTTCTTCTACAGCGCTGTACAATTAATCACATTCTAGATGGGAATTGTCTAGTGCCACAATCTGTGTGAGCTTCTACTAAACTGCCCTTGGAAAAAAGTGTCTTCAGTCTTCATGGCTCTGTTCATCTGTATTCTCCTATCCGAGCTCCTTCGCAGCAGTAGGCAGTTGAGAGCTTGAGTCCCATGGTTGATTTGCATCCTTTCTCCTACCAAGCACAGCAAGCAAAGGTGGAACAGGAACACCCAAGCCTGGAGACGTCAAGCCACAACTGGCTCTAAGCCTGTCTGTTGAAAAGAAATACATCCCCTTCGCAGGGCAAAAATTCATGTGGAACAGCAGAAAATTACAGAAGCGCTTCCTGAGCTTCAAGTTACCTGGAGCACCATCACACTTAGGCCCTGGCCCAGTGTGCAGGGGGTGCAGCCTGCAAGTGCTGCTGCAGCGCGGCAGTGCTGAGGTCAGTCCCTGCCCGACACGCTTTTTAACCACCACAAGGAGTGTGCCAGATGTCCTGAGGTCGACTGTGAAGTTCCAGACAACAGATGAGTTTGTTCTGACAGCGTCACCTTCATAAAGAAAACCCCCTCTATCTTCTCCAGATGCTCCAGAATCCACCACTGCTCCAGCTGTGGCCGCCACACCGGTACAACCCGCACCGGTGGCCAGTCTCTTTGCCAGCTCTCGTTTACCCCGGCACAGCTCAGCTCGCTCCTTCTCCTCTTCTGTCTGGAAAACCAGCGCCCTGGTCACTGCCAACACGAGAGCCAGCAATAAAACCGCTGGCTGTGGAGAGAGGTAGCACAGACACCTCACAGGCACGTCCACCCTCCCTTACACCTTCCCAGATGAGCTCCTTGACTGGCCACGGCCAGCTGTCTGTTTGCTTTTGCTCTGGACATGGCACAGCAGGTGAACCACAGATCTGAAGTTCCAAAGGACAGAGTCTTTGCTCCCCTCCCAGGCATCTGCGAGTGCTTTAACATCCCGCAGTCGCTGAGGAAGCTTCTTCCATCTCGCTCAGTGCCAACAAGCACGACTGCAGCGCACACGGGTGCAGCAGTCACGGCAGGTCCCAAATCCTTAACGGATTTTTTACACAGCACCAATTTCTCATGTAGTGGCTTTCCCTTAATGCACAGCCCTCTCTTGCCTGTTGTTAGAGGCTGGCTCTACTCTTATCATTCTGGCCACCAGCTTTTCCTCCTTGGTGCCTCAATAGCATCGGGAATCACTTCCACACTAAGGGGACTGATAAAGCTGCTACATCTCCTCCCAGTGAGACAGGCCTACTGAAAGAAAAGACACTCATCCTTTTTCTGTTTCTGAAATCAACACCTGGCTCTGGCAGCAATTCACTAACAATTGATCTTCCTCACCAAAATGTTTTATTAAATCTCAGAAAAAGTCAACTTCCCCTGAAAGCAGCCATTTGGAAAGGGGACGTTTGAAATGAGGAGCAACAGCAAGAGGACGTTTTCTCCAGCCCAGCTTTCCGCCTGGCCATCCAGCAACAAATTCAGCCGATCTGTTCAGCCTGATCAGTTTAAGGGATGTCCAATTCAACCACAGGCCATAGAAGTGGTTCTGATATCGCTTCAAAATGCCCTACCCCCGACAGATTTTTTTTTTTTTTTTTTTTTTTTTTTTTTTTTTTTTTTTTTTTTTTTTTTTTTTTTTTTTTTTTTTTCTATCTTTAGTTTTTTTTAGATTGTAGCACA
>JANHGN010007505.1:0-12300 GCA_024605025.1 Megaceryle maxima | reverse complement strand
TCCTGCTCTGGCAGGGGGGTTGGACTCGAAGATCTCCAAGGTCCCTTCCAACCCCTGACACCCTGTGATACTGTGAAGTGCTCTTTAAAATCTTGCTTTTCTTCCAGGTCATTTTCCATGGACAAGTGACCCTTCCTGCCTCACACTACAGAGCAAGCAGCAGTTGAAGGTGACACAAGTCACTCCTTGCAGGAAAGAGTGAAACCAAAATGAATCAAAAAAGGAAATCAAAATCAATATTCCAAAGTCAAATAATAAAAATTGTGTTATGGAAACAGAGGTCACCCAGAGAAAAAGGTAATTGGACGTGACAGCTCAGCTCTGATTTCCTCTCTCTGCCAATCCCGGGTGGGGAGACCTTGTTCCCAAGCCAAAGTGTCACCTGCCCACATCACTGAAGCACTGTACATTCTACAGCTGACAGCAGACACACAGACCTGGAAGGGTGGGGGAGAAAGACCCAAGGGAGCTGGGTGATGTGCAGAGGGTCGTGGTTTTAAATAGCAGAGGTCTCGCAGGGCAGGAATGAACCGTGTTGGCAAACCCTCCTGGGGAGCCAAACACTGAATAAAGGAGACTGTGGCAGGTCAGGATTGAGATGTGCTGAATTCTGAGGAGTGCATGAGAGAGAAGGGACCCAGGCTGGGGAAACGCAGCATTACCTCTGAGCAGCGCTTGTGCACGGGAGAGAGGGGACTTGTTTGCTTGTGGAAGGACACCACCTTCAGTACAGAAAGCTAACTTGAGGCAGGCAGTCCTCTCCATGCCTCAATTTCCCCTTTCACCTTTGCAATTAGACAAGAAAGGCACAGGCTCCTTTGGACCTCATTTATGAGAACAGCAGCCAGTACGGAGATGAGCCAGCAATTCTCACCCAGCTCCGCTGAGGTCCCTCGCAGTAGCGTGTGGGTTGATGAGCTGCAATGTCTCGTGCAAGTCTCTGTTTTGTCTCTTCTGTCCCTGAAGGAGGGAATAGCCCACCCCCATGCCACTTCCATCATGCCGCACAAGTCCCAGCTTGCATACATTTCAGACAGCATTGTAAATGTGGGGCACGTACCTCTGATAATGATGCAAACTTCAAACCATTATTTCTCAGCCCAGAGCGCTTCTCATCATCGTCAAGCCAGCAGTGATAGGTTGTTTAGTGTAGTTTTTTTTCCTCCTTTCTTTTTTTAAACTTGACCTCCCGCTTCTGCCTGGGAATTTATGTTGGATTCTTTTTTTTTTTTTTTTTTTTTTTTTTTTACAAAGTTAGCAGCAGGGAGATAAACTTCCCACGAAGACCATTTACCAACAAAGCTTTCTTTAGCAGAACAGACAATGGAAAAAGCAAAACTAATGGTCTGACTGGACACGACATTTCCAGCACCATGGTGACCGTGGCGGCTGCTCTCTGTCCCCCCGCAGCTGGCCCAGAGGTGACCTTAAGCTCCATGAAAGGCTGGTTTCTTTGTCAGCTGTGTGCCTGCCTACCTGGACTGACGGGTCCCACCACAGGAGCTGGAGCTTCTCAATGCTTTGGCAGCCCCATCTCAGTAATCGCCTCTCCAATTGCTGTTACCAGCTTTGTTATCTTGTTTTGTTTCTTTTTGTCTTCAGTGTTTCCCTGCAGGCTGGGGTATCTGGCAGAGGTCTCCTTTGTGCTTGGGGGTGGCCAGACTTAACTGAGGTATAAGGAAAGAAAAAAAAGGTGTAGTGAGATGGAGGGGGATTCAAATCTCAGTCAGAGTCCTGTCTCCATTAACCAAGGAAGCTGCAGGACGCTCAGGAGAAGGAACAAAGCTTGCAAACTGGGATTCTCCCTTGGTCTGTCTTGGCACATCTAACTGGAGCCCCTCGAAGCAGCCCGTCTGCCTGGGGAGCTGTGATCAGCCCCAGCCTTCTGTGTCTCCAGGCTGGTCTGTGTCTTCTCATGATCTCAGCAAGAGCAGCCCCTGCACTCCTGTGGATCATTCGACTTTCATTACCATGGGGGCCAAATCTTGTTTTCTCCCCAGATGAAATGTGGACAGGGTTTAGTTCCATTTCTGATAAAACTGACCCCACTGTGGTCTGAATGGCAGAAAACTCGGTGTGCAGCACATTTCAGATGGACATTAAAACCCATTTCCTTGAGGCTTTGACAGGAAGAAAATAAACCTCTCATTAGCCCCCACAGCAAGCTGCAAAAGCAGTAAAAGCCAAACTCCAGCTTGAAGGAGACCCAAGGGATAAAATCAGGGAGTCATAGACCAGTCACCTTCCAATAACAACAAAACCCACCCTGGTTTAACTAATAAACTATCCAGGTGAGCAGGATGAGCAGGAACAACCCCTTGGCAAAGAGGCTTGTCCCCCTGAGACACCCCAAAAGCAGGGCACACAATGCTGTCAGTGGGGAGTGCTGCCTGCCACCCCCCAGGCTTACAAGGTCTCCCAAGGTTAAACGGGAGTCTGTGCATTGCCTGTGGGCTTGGATTTACAAGCACAAGAAGCTACTGCGGCTGTGGATGTGCTGGGAGAGAGATGGGGCTTGGTGGAGGCCAGATGGGAGAGAGCCAAGGAGGTGGAAGATGGTTGCTCCCCATTACACAGGGATGCTGCTAAAGCACCGTGCAGACCAGCAGCATCACTTCTGTGTCCAGAGAGTCCAGAGAGGCTCTGGACTGCACATCAGCAAGACCTGGGCTGGGCGGGACATGACTTGAAATAGCTACCTGAGACCCAGCAATGGCTGAGCAATGCCAGGGAGAACTGAAAAGAAGAGCTAGGGCTGGGTAACATGACTGCAGATCTCGCCTACTGTGATGCACCTACCTAGCTCCAACCCAAACACACAGAGAAAAACACAGATCCTTCTGCTGATGGATGGGGTCTTACTGAAGGAGAAACCCTCAGGGGAGGAGTCTGGGGATGACTGCAGGCAGACCCAGGAACATGCAACATGATGAGCAGAAGCAACCCCTTCCCCAAAGGCAGCAGGTATGGGCAATGCAGGGAGAGGCAGCAAACCTGCAAACATTGCTGTGACTCTTATCAGCTTCACCTTCAGCGGGAGGCTCCTCTCATTGCCCCTTCATCTCAGCAAAGATAGAGCAGAAATAGAAAAGATCCAAAGTAGTGTAACAAATAGTATCAATAATCCATGAGAAGAGATTAAAAAGATTTAGGACTATTTAGTTAAGAAGAAGAGGGAATGGAATAGAGGTGAAGATAAGGAGGGCACGGCAGAGGCGTGCAAAGCAACGGCTGGTGCAGCAGAGGTGCCTGGAAGCACAAATTTGCCCCTGCAGCACCAGAACAGGAGACATTCAATGTGATTAGAGTACGACACCTTTCAAACCAGGCAGGGAATACTGACAGGCAGAACTGCAGGACTCCCTGCCCTGAGTTCTCTGCCATTCACAGGAATGTGGAGTTCAGCAGGATCTACAATGCCCGTGGGCATAAACTAGAACAGCACTGGTGTTTGCCGGGATTGAGTCAGATACAAACTGTCCTGTTCAGGATTTTGTACCTTTGAGGCCTCTGGCACGGTGTCTGATGAAGACAGGACAGTGGGGTGAGGAAACAAACCTGCTGGGGTAATTCCTACGCCTCCAACAGCCTCATATTAAATAGCCTGAGGACAGGCCAAGAGCTACTGATGGGGAAACAGGAGCTGGATTTCAGCATCTGCCTGGAATAGATCCCGTAAGCATCCTTGAGGGACTTGGCCGTGAGATGAGAGAAATGCTTTGGAGGACCTATAAAAAAAGCAACAGTGAATAATAATACTTGGCACCTGCAGTGTGCCCTTCACCCCTGCATCTCAAGGTGATGGCCAGTGACTGTCTTGTGTGCCTTGAGAAACTGAGGCACAATAAAACATGGGCACATGTTTGGCAGCTTAGCTGAGAGCCCTCGGCTCCTGCACACACATGCAACACACTGACAGCTTCCCCTCCCTGAAGCCACACATCCAGCTGGCCATAAGGTATGTAGATACGAGTGCTGCAGAAAAAGGAGAGCAGATGATAAATTCAGAGCCAGGTGGTTACTCGAGGAGGGTTCAGGGCTGGAGGGAAGGATGCTGGTGTGCCAGGGGTCTTCTGAGGCATTGGCTTCATCCCCTTGCCCCTCTGCCTTGCAGCAAACGGCATCCCCAGGGCAAAGTGGGGACAGTGGGGTCTGCAGCCAAAGCAGCTCAGATGCCTCCTGCATACCAGAGGGACAGTAGCTCTGTCAGGAGGAGGGACAGGGCACATCTGGCTTGGGGCAGTGGGATAATGGGACCAGTGGGGACCACCTGCTCCACCTGGTTTGTTGGGAGGGTTTTGCTGGTTTGCTGTAAGAAGCCAAAGAAGAGGATTATACAGGAGCCCATCAGGAGGCCAATGACATTTATAAAGTATTAATCCTTGCAGTGTGTCACTTGCCAGCGTGTTTGATAGTGGCTCTGTGCTGTCTCCCACGGTCTCTCGCCTCTCTGCTGCTCAGGAGTGGTTATGATATGCTTCAGGGATTTGCTGCATAGTTTTTTTCCCCCTAGTCACTTTTTCTAACAGGAATTCCTCCTCCTCCTGTCCTGCAGCTGGTCTCTCCTGGATTTACCACGTGGATTCCTTTGATCCTCTGCTCCCTCCCTCCTACCCCAGGCCCACAACTACTCTCCTCCCCAAACAATCTCCAGTGCCATCTCTGCCAGCTCAGCCTTATTTCATCTTTAAACGAGGCCTAAAAGACTCTTTATGGGGGTAGTGGTGAGAGAAACAAATATTCTTCCTCCATACATATGCTGGCACCCCTGTGCTGATTCCCCACCAGCCCCAGCCCAGCCCAGCAGCACCCGGCTGTGCTGAGGCTCAGAAGCATCACACCACAGTGACACCTCAGTGACAACTTCTGTTGTTCAGCCACCCTCGGGGAAGAGAAAATGAGCAACTGTAGCTTTAAAACAAAGATTAGATGCAATTTCCACCCCCCACCCCTTTCTCCTTCCCTTTCTCTCTCCTTTTTTAAAGGGAACTTGTCAAGGTTTCCATCAATAATAGATAATGGTGCATCACTCTGGCAGGTTACACCCTCCGGCTGTTTTGATATTTTCCAGAGAATTTGTCAGCAATCTTACAGCAAAGGAGGGCTGGGGGAAGGGTGGGGGGGAGGGGGGGGGAAGAGGCCTCATTAATTTTTTGTCATTTGCATTCCTGCTGTTAAATAATGTATTGATTGCTCTTTCTCTCTCCCTCTTTAATTCTCTCTCTTTTGCGGCGTCTCACAGCCGATGGCCCTCACTCCGTGACAGATGAGTTTGTCAGAGGCACCAGACAGCTCGTGCTCCCCAAGACAGGGCCAGGAGAGCTCAATGTGACCCCTGTGCTGGCTCCAGCATTGCCACACAAGTCACAGCTCCAGTGGCACCAGCAACTCCCAGGGGAACAGTGAGATCTCCCCCAAACCAGTTGCTAAGGCATCCCAGTCCACAACTTAGCAATTCACCTGCAGTTCAGGAGGTCAAGGACAACAGCACGTGGGTCCTGGCACCCTTAGATATCATCGAAGAAGGAATTGCCCAAAAGTTGGAGGAATGGGAGCAATGCACAGCTGGGGAAAACATTGCCCCTGCCCAAGCTGCCCGGAAAGCTGCGGGGCTCTGCAAGAAGGAGTCGCTGGAAGAGCCAACGTGAGCAGCTCTGACCTTGGGAGGGCAGGGAAATGGAAAAGCTGAGGGGATTTTGCTCCTTCTAATTTCAACAGGAATCTGTTTCCCCATCCCTTCCATAGTCCCAAGCCCAAGGCCCTGTGAAGGGTCCCCTGAACTATCAGCTGAGCGAAACAAGAATTTGCACCATTAGGTCTTTGCTCAGCTTAATGCAGCTTGGGTTCCTTTTTAATTAATAAATACTTAATTACATAGTTAATATTTTAATATTTCCTTTTAAAAACATCTGATTTAATGGAGTTACTGCCAGCTATTTGTTTTGTATGACTTTTATGTTTATCTTCCTCTTTCATTTCTCATTTCCCCCTCCACCCACTGCTCTAATCCCCATAGCTCCCAGTTGATCTTTGCTACTGGAAATTAGCAGCAGGGCTTTCAGCTGAAGTAGAATTGGACCCCTGACACTGACATCCATCAGCCAAAGGTGCTAATGTGGGTTATTAGCACTCGGGTACTTCACTGCAAATACACCAGCCCCGGGGGGAGGAGAGGAGAGGAGAGGAGAGGTGAGATAGTGCTGGAGCTGCCTGGGGAGGGGAGGTGGGAGATGAGCCAGGGTGGTCAGGGGGTGTGGGGCTGGGGCTATCCCCAGGGTCATCCCCAAAAAAAGGCAGAGCCCCGAGCCTGTTTGCCTTCCAGCCAAACCTTACCCTCTTGTACAGCTTGTCTCAGGAGCAGCACACCTGGACTCAGGTGAGGATGGAGAAGGGCCCCAGTGGTGAGGATGAAGGGAAGATGGATGTGACCTCCTGCAGCAGTGATGGTTCTGCACCTCCTCTCCTAAGGCCTTGGCTCCTTGCTCCAGGTTGGTGCTCGTGCCATGCCCCGCACATGAGCGGCTGACTGCACTGAGAAAGACACTGAATTAAAGCAGCTATGGCTTCCTGCACCCACTCCTCTCTCCCCAGGCAGCTTCACAACCAACCCACCTAACCTGCAAAGCCCACCTTCAAGCCAGTGTTCCTACAGCATGGGTGGCCTGAGCCCCACCTGGCTTGGAATATCTACTCCAGCCTTTCCAGAAGAGCAGGCAGTGGGGAAACTGGGTGGTTTCACAGTAATCTCCATGAGCAGCCTGTTGGGATAATAAAACAAATAAACAGAAGAGTTATAGCCAAGGCACTTGGGGAAACCATAAAACAGGCTAAAAGCAAATACAGCATCGTTAATCCATCATAAAATAACAGCCTCTTACGATCCCGAATGCATCAAAATGAACAGGAGACCAGCAGGGTCGCAATTCAGCTGGGGACGTGTTGAATGTGAAGTAGGGCTGCAAGCAGCGTGGTGGAAACAAACCCCAACCCTCCTGGTACCGGGGAAATCAGGGCTCCAGAAACTCAGACCTTCCCACCCACGTGGCTTTAAAACCAGTAACACCAGTTCAGGCCAGGAAAAGCGGTGTGCTGCATGCACCTTTGGTGGTCTCCCTGTCTCCTGTTGGCCAAGGATTGGGATATTCCCAGCAGGGATGGCACCAGCAGAGGCTGGCAAGCTCGGTGCACATCTGCTGGTGAGCAATGCGAGCACAGCCCTAACATCGGGCCAGAGACATCGGTGGTGTCCCCACGGCTGGGCAGCGGGAGCAGAGGGTGACCCAAGCCCCTGGCAGGACACAAGCACCTCGCTGCTGGGTCCCAAATCCCCATGGCTGTGGCAGGACCACATCTCTGCCGGTGAAACCAGAGCTGACGGGGCAGCATGTCAGGAAATGAGGAGATGAAACAAGTCAGGATGAAAACTTAACGGGACTCTTAAGTTCTCCATCTTCCCCACTAATGAGGGCTCTGCACGTGTGAGGGCAAGAGAAGAAAACTCACCGTGCGCTCATAAAGCCCTGTGACTTTGCTGACTGGAGGCATCGGCACTAATGAAGTCACCAGAGAGTTGGGATTCCTTTGGCAGGTCTGACATTGTTCTGTAGAATCGTTATTGTAATTCAGTCGGAGGAAACAACAAGGAAAATAAAAGTGCCACACACCAGTGGGACACGTCTGGGTAGCAGCTGGTCCCTTCGCTTCACCCAGAAGCTGCAGAGCCCAGGTGGGTGATGGGTTTGGGAATGGGAAAGGGCAGGGACAGACAGACAGATGCTTACCACTTTTGATTTCAAAGCATTTCATAAATGCCACGTGCGTGGATGACGGAGAACCATCCTTAGAGAAAACTCCCAGCAAGGGCTGGTCGATAACCCTGCAGAGGTTGAAGGCTGTTTTCTGAAAGCAAGAGGTTTATATATATATGTGTATATTTAAATATACACCCTAAACATATTAACTATAAAAATACTAATACTTTAACAGATAAATGTATTAATAATATCTCTAAATGCACACACACGCATGTATATAAATATATATTACAAAAATAAGCTCAGGACCTTAGTCCGGTGCCAACAGCTGTGACTTAAGCAGAGACTATTTTGGGAAGCCTCACAAATGTCCACTGGGCCCCCCCGTTTGTTGCTGCAGCATCTTCTGTTTGAACAGAGCCATTCAGGATGAGCTGCTTCACTGTCCGGGAGCAACCAGTGCCCAGCTGTCCTCGCTGTCACCTCAGCGGGCAGGGAGGAGCAGACAGATGCTCCTTAGGGTCCTTTGGTGCCTCTTCTTAATTAGAAACCTCGTCTCTAAGTCTTACATGCCCTTTGGCGGGGTTAGTTGCTCTCACCTGCTTAATCCTGGAAGATTATTTCCTGGTCTCTTTTAAAAAAATAACTCAACCACCCCAAACCCTTCAGTCTTCTTTCAATTCTTTTAATTTCACCTCATTTAATTCCTTGCCAGCTTAATGACTTGGTAGTAATGAATAAGATGGAAATTAGGGCTTAATAAGTGTTAAGAAAAGACAGTTTTCTTGCTGATGAAGGGAGCGTGCTGGTGGGAAAGTGAAGCCTCAGGAGACCACAGGGATAACCCCAAAGCTCTTCCTGACCTTGAGACGGGAGATGCCAACTCCAGGCTGTAACTGGTGACAGTGACAAGCTGCAGTTGGGACCAGGGACACACCAGTCCTGGGAAAAGGCTGCTGGAGGGAAGGAGGAGGGGATGAACACAAAGAGGGGCTGGCACAGGGTGCTGCTGGAGGGGAGGTGTTGGTGCCCAGCTCAGCATCCCAATACCCTTTTGCCTTCTGACCAGGGCAGGGGCTGAGCCGGGGCTGCAGCTCTGTGCAGGAGAGCCCAGTGGGCTGGGAAAGCTCAAGGGCTGTCCCAACCCCACTATTTGGGAAATCCCATGGCCCTTCTGGGGAGGTGACTTTGGCCTGCAAAGTCCTACAGCTTCTGGTAGGGTGGCACCCACTGGGTCTGTGGCAGAGAATCTCAGAGCCCAGCAAGGCAGCGATAAATCCAGCCCGAGGGCTGTGGCTGTGAGACCAAAACTGCTCTAATGTCACTGTGCGAGTCACTAACCTGCCACTGTCTGCCTGTGGGGCTAAATTCTTGTCTGGTCAGCTCTGTGCTGGATTTACATCAGGATCAGCATCTGGCTGCGAATGGCATCAAACTCTTTAGAAACAACATTGCAGCCCCTGCTTTGTTTGCTGGGGAGGTGCCTGTGGGTATTCTCCCTCTGGTGCTGCACTGGACACCCTGAGGACACAGCCCAGCACCGAGGGGTAGGATGGAGCTTTTTGCTGACTCAGCTGGAGTAAGGAACCTGCTGACTCAGCAGAGGCAGTGCTGGCAGGAGCCGCTGCGTACAGCTGGCAGAGCCGGAGCAGCCGATGGTGACTGGTACCTGAGCACTGCAGGCAGGAGCGTGACCCTTGGCACAGGCTGTGCTGGTGAGGACACTGGGATATGTAATCAGATCAGCCCTGGCCTCTGCCACCAGCGTGGCTAATGACAGGCCAGCCGGCCGCTCACGCTGCATTAGCTGGCTCTGGATTTAGGCTCTAATTAACGATAATATTGGGACTGACAGGTAGATCAGGGGAAAAAAGGTGCAGAATTAATTGACTTACCAGAAAACATGTCCAACAAGATTCCCCCCTGCACACACCCCGCTGCATGCACCCAGCTCCTCCATGACACAAACATCCCCCCCGCTGCCCCCCACTCAAACACGGGACAAACACCACCAGTGAGCCCAAGCACTGGGTGCTGGCATGGCCACACCATGGGCAATACTGATGATACTGATGGCTTCCTAATGGGCCCTGAGAGCTGCCTCCATCTCTGCCACCGGCCACATTATCCAAGCAAGCAGCTCCTCAATCATCTCATTTGCGGGACCACCCGGCCAACCCCTCTGCCAATCTCTTTTGGTGCTGCCAATGTTTTTTTCTTCCAGAAATTGGTTTGCTCCTTCTCCTCCCAGGTGCTGTCACTTCAGAGATGGTGTTAATTTTTTAAGTGCATTTCTTGTCGTTTTGATCCCTATTTTACTTCCCTTGGAGTAACAGGCATGACCAAGTGAGAATCCCAGATCCAAGCCCCAGTTAACTCTGTGGATCTGCAGAGGGCTCTGAGCACAGATCAGATTAGTTTAGGTCAGGGCTGATTTCAAAGGCAATTTTTACCTGAAGCAAAAGCATAAATCCCAGTAGGCCTGCTGGGTGGCAATACCAGTAGTCCCATCTGGGTTTGAGGAACGGGTTCGGTCCTGGCCCATCCTTGCTTTGCTGGGTTGAGCGGGGCCATGCCAAGAGCTGTGCATCTCTGTGAGGTGGCAGAGCAGTGGTTTGGGTTTGGTGGAAGAGCGTTTCTCATTAAAGCCGTGCGCTGGAGCACCGGGGTGGCTGCCCGTCCGTACACGCACGCTGGGACCGTACGACATTACACACATGCAATTTTAATTCCGACCTTTCTAGATGCAACGAGATGCTGAAACTAAGTTGCTGTGATGCAAGTGCAGGGTTTGCAGGTAGTGGAGCCACCCTCCCATCACTGTCTCCTTTTCCAGGGGCAGAGGGGAGGTTTTGGGCAGCACAGGGGGATTTCCATTTCCCTTCACAAGGAAGAGAAGCTTTTGGGTTGCAAGGACTAGAGGTGGTTAAATGGATTCTCCCCTATATGAGTCAACTGAGCTGGTGAAATCCTTCCCAAGGGTGATGCATGTGGAAAATAACCCTGTAGGCTGAAGAGTGGATGAGGGGTTCAAAGAGAGGTGGACAAACCACTTTAGGCACAGGAATTCCATGAGCCAAAACCAGTTGACACTAAAAACGTATTAAAAAGGCTCAAACACAAAATATAAGGGGAGATCAAACACCTTGACTTGTTCCTGCTCACTCTTGTACATCTGCTTATGGCTTCCATGGGAGACTGGAGACCTAAAAACCACTAAAAAGTCACTATTTTGTGGCACCTCCAGCAAAATCCAGTGGGGAGAATCGTGTGGGAAATCCCAGCCAGGTGAACTGGTGTGGTGGAGCAGCTGGAGGCAGCTGTGTTGGGCTGTTCCATGCTGGTGGTCACCCACTGCTGCATGCCCAGGCTGGGTGCTTATGGGGTGGGTGCATCTATTTCAAGGGGAGCGTGTCGTGCTGGGAAAATAACTGATTTACATGGGGAAATTTGTTCCTGCTGGCACTGTGTACTATAGCTCCATAAATAATCAGCCCTTAAAAGCAATTGCCTCAACTAAATCAGAGGCATGTAAACATCCCAAAGCTGCATGAGTAATAAGGGGAAATTTTAGCATAGAAAAGTTTTCACTACTCGCCGTCATGTCTGTGTGTGGCAGAGCCTGTCCTGGAGAGCATCTTCCCATCACTGCCAAGGCAGCGGCGCAGACACTGCTGGTGTGAAATCTCCTGAAAGCTCCCTGCTGGCGAAGGTGCCCCTGTGGTAGGGAGAACTGGGAACAAACCTCCTCCTCATGGACCCGTTTCACCTGCCATGAGGGAACTAAGAGGGAAGGGGAAAGCAAATGCTCCTCTTCTTGAAGGAAAAAGGCAATGACCAAGGAGGGGATCTGTCCTGCTAATGTTATCCTGAGATCATCGAGTCCAATCCCCCTGCCAAAGCACAATCACCCAGGGCATGTCACTCAGGAACACATCCAGAAGGGTTTTGAAAGTCTCTAGAGAAGACGAGTTCACAACCTCTCTGGGCAGCCTGTTCCAGTGCTCCATCACCCTCACAGTGAAGAAGTTCCTCCTCATCCTTGTACATCCCATGGGTGCAGGACGTGCCATGTCCATCCCGCTGAGCGCCTCTGAGGCTCTGCCAGATTGGCAGCTGCAGAGAAACCCCCAGAAAACTCTTACATTTCTAGCATCCCTCCAGACTTGTTTTCCCCATGTCTTGAGAGATGACGTGCCCCATGGAGGGCACCCATGGAGGTGCCCACCTGCACATGGGACATCTCCCGCAAGGAAGGTGCTGGGGCTGTCACGGGGAGAGATGTGGGGATTGCTGGGGCCAACAGGAGGGCAATGCATGAAATACAGGCTCTGGAGATCTCACCTATGGCACAATGCGGAGCAGGGAGGAACCTCCACCCTCCTGCAGGACCTGAGTGCTCCAGCCTCCTCATCCCCTCCACTTGGAGCAGACCCTGTGTGCCCCATCCCACTGCTAACAAGCTTTTATCCATTGCCAGACCAGAGAGCAGCACTTAGATTCAAACGGATGCTTCAAACCCTCTAATTTTTTTTTAAATATTCTT
>JANHGN010007504.1:0-38488 GCA_024605025.1 Megaceryle maxima | reverse complement strand
CATAACCAAGTACCTGAGCTAGTAAAACATAATACAAAAATCACCCTAAGGTCTTATCTACACAGGGCTGAGGAAAGGAAAGCAACAGAGAAGTAAAACACAGCTATGCTGGTTAATAACTAAGTCTCAGACAAAACTGTTATGATGTCCCCTCTTTAAGCCAAAAAAATTTGGATCAACCAGCTGCTCTCAAGTTACTCCAACTCAGAGGAATTAAGTTCTCTGCAGAGTATAAAGGTATCATGAAGGAGGAATTGCACCCAGTGTCCTGAAGTGCATGTAAATCTAATATCCAAACATCTACAGGATCCTATCTATTAGAAATGTTTATATCACAAAAAATCCCATGCATTCTGGACATGCCAGAAATTCCACATCCATCTCTTGTTTAATTATTTATTCGAACAACAGGAATTGATGGGAAAAAAGACATAGTCTTATAATTAATTTATTTTAAAACACACAAAACTAATTCCTTAGTTTGCCACTCTACA
This sequence comes from Megaceryle maxima, assembly GCA_024605025.1. Lineage (NCBI taxonomy): Eukaryota > Metazoa > Chordata > Aves > Coraciiformes > Cerylidae > Megaceryle > Megaceryle maxima. The sequence goes on along the minus strand of JANHGN010007504.1, from coordinate 37,994 downwards.
GAGACACTCTGAAGTAATAACATTGCATGTGTTTCCCTTTTTGACTAGTGTCAGTATTTCTCTTGGCTTTATCAGGGAAACTAAACTGTTCTGCTTGGTTCATGTTTTACTGTTTTTCATGCTGCACTAGTTCTTTCAGAGCCTGCATTTTCAACAGTCCAGGTATCAGATCAGTTTGTTTCCTTGCGGTGACCAGACTCTTAAAATTTATTCATAAGCATTATGCCCAAGAGGGACTCGTGTGATGATCTAGTCTAAGTTCCTGCACAACACAAGGGAATCTTAGGAGCAAGTTCACATTCAGGCATATATTTTGTAAGCAACCAAGTTGATAGGACCCTACCCAGGGGTAAGACTTGGTACAGACGTGTAGGGTAAGAATCTGAAAATTTTAAAAAAGAAGCATGAAAGTTTCTTCAACACCCCTGCCTTCCTGTAATCAGTACTTAGGAAATACTTAAAATAGTATGTGAAGGCTAAAGAAAGCTTGTACAATGTAACATTAAGTTCCTGTTACTTTATAGCATGATGACAAAGTATAAATATTAAGTGTTATGCCCTAGGCCATACATCTTTGTTGTATTTCCTCCTTCTCTCCACAAAGTTTAGAAAGCCCAGTGCAAGCTGTCTCTCACTGATAGCATGCTAGTTATCCCTAAAGCATTTCAGACAAACACGGAGTGGGTTTTGCCTGTGAACCCTCACAGCTGTTTGACAGTGAGCCAGCTGTCACTTCAAACTGGCATTAATGCATCATTCAAAGCCATGGTTTCATAAACACCCCAGATAGCAGTTTGCCAATTATAATTCCTTTTGGATGCTGGAATAGCACATTATCAGCTTTGTCTCCCTTCCCCCAAACAGTTTTGTGTGGACTGTGTGAAAAGGAAACATGCTTTATTTTTCTTACCTTTACTCCCCAGAATGATGTCCAGCTGATATTTTCAAGTCAGCCTATTATACTGAGCAGTTTAAACTACCAGCACTGACAGATAGCCCAATGGCATCAGCAGTACTAAACAGTGCATGACTGCCAGGACACAGCAAGTTTTTGGATGATGGCTCCCTCTTTCCCCATTAGGTAAGGGGTTTTAAAAGTTATCTCAGAAATCCTTTGTGGACCAGTCCAAGGAACAAATATTTCAGTTTCTTTCACTTATGTGCCATCCTGCACTGGTTTAGAGACCAATCCGGCTCTTTGCTCTGCACCTACTGCACAGAGCACAGAAATCAAATCCACATCATCTCAAAGCAGAGTAAACACACAAGTCATTAGATGCTGCAGATATCATTACAGAACTGCTGTAACAATATCAGAATCATAGCAGGTACACAAAAAAATCAGTTACTGCGCCCTGTCCACAAAATTCTACATTTAGAATTAGAGATGTTTTCTTTATTCTTGTTATTATAAAGCATGAACTCTGCAAGCAGATACATGCATTCCTTGACAGGTTTAGGATCCAGAGTATTAAAAAAAAATTAACCATGACAATAAATAATGTATCATCACCCATCCAAAATTCAGCAATTTATCTCTCCTAGTATGAGGAGCTAAAGAAAATTCCCTCAACAGACATGCTGACCCTTGAAAAGCTTGAGTACAGAAAATAAAGAGGAAGGCAGTCCCTGGGAACACTGAAGACCAAAAGTGAGCAACCCTGACTGCATCTCCAGCTCACAAAACCAATGCAACTCTGCAAATTAATCTGAAAAGCATTTTAATTTAACATGACTGTGCCATATCAGCTAGGGACAAGAATTAACCCACTGAACTGCACGAGACAAAACAGATGAACTTCAAATAAAGGGCTCAATCCCACAAGACTTAAAGATCAGCTCATCTCAGCCTATGGAGCTGGTAAAACGTTGCTGAAGCAAGTGCCTAAAACTTTCTTTTAGCTTGATTTTTTTTTTCCATTCTGCATGCTGATTTTGAGCTGTAATACTTATTTTTACTATGGCTAGACTTTGCTGTGTGCTATTGAACTACATTGCTATATATCATATGTCTTATTTTACTTCATCATGCTAACATACTAGAGTATTCTTTTAGCCTCAGGGATCCCAAACATTGCATAAAAATCTTGTGGAGAATTCACCCATCCTTACTGCAAATATCAACACAGCTGCTTCTGGGGCTGAACAAAGCTTGACCTCCAACAACAGCACTAGAGCACACAAGCTCCAAGCAGCACTGATGACTTGATTTTTGACAAATTAGCAAGAAATATAGGGCAGATACTATATAACTAATCATGTTGACAGTTTGATAACATATCTTTATGAAACAAAGCTGTCTTGCATAGAAATGCTATTAAAAAAAAAAATAAATCTTTACTAATCACATATACCTTAGGGCTGAAAATATTATCCTTAAGGCAGAATACTTAATAGCAGAGCTTACTCTGGAACATCTCAGCAGGAAGAATTCAAAAATCTTACCTAATTTGCACTAAAAAGCCAACCCGATGGGATCAAATGATGCCTTGTACATTCCAACAATAACATGCCATCATCTTACAGAGCCATGTTTCTATACCCAAAGGGCAGCCTACACAAAATACTGTGCAGACATATTTAACTTTGAGGAATACAATGGGTTAAGGAAAACTGCTCAAGAACAGTCAAAGATTATGTCTTAATGACCTGCATTACCAGTAACTGCTGAACCCTTTCGCTCCTTTCCCAGTGGGCCTCATGCTGTTGCAACTGAAATTTTAAAACCCAGCATTCTTGCTGAAGGCTGGCACATGCATTAAAGACAGCTAGGTGCTACTTATGGTGAATAAGATGCAGAGTTTCTCCTGGAGATGATAATTCCAGGCGAGCAGAATACATACACTGTCATAGTCCATTTCCAGGCCTACTTTAAACTGCCCAGGGTCCCAGAGCACTAAGAGATGTAGACAATACAACTTGCAGTACATCAAACACTTCTAATGAAACAAAGGCAGGATCTTGTTTATTTCATGAAGCAGGATCTTTGCTTGCCAAATGCAAACATAAGCCTTCGGCATTGCATATGCTAGGGGAAAAAAAAAAAAGGCAAAAAGCAATTTAGAGGCTGCAGATGCCTCCTGATGCCCTTCAAGATATTTTGAGATGATAACATCAGGTAAGACAAAACATTCTTCACTTTCAGAGAGGCTCATAGCCCTCGGGGGGAAAGAGGAGCCTAATAACCTCTCTATACAAAAGTCTGGATGCAGCCTGAAGACCTTGACCAGTAATGACTCATCACTTTAAGCAGGCAATAGCATATTGGTCAAGTTGTTGGGATACATCACTGGACTGAATACAACACTGTTGAAATCAGTAAGGCTACACGAATTCAAAAGGAAAGTTCAGACTTTTTTTCCATGTTCCCTTTTCAGAAATATTCAGTGACATGGTCTAATCAAGTATTCAGGAAAAGTATGGGTCAGGAGATTAGTAAGCAGAGATGCTTTCTTGCAGAAGATACAAGTTGTTAGTGTCCAGTATCTGCATGAGGGAAACCAGGGCCTCAGTTACCTTACTCAAATAATAGTGTTCACGCAAATCCATTTATATAACAAGACTAGAAACACTGGCAGCTGACTGATACTTCTGTTGATGCTAAATGAAGTTATCAAGGACTGGACGGGCCACAAAAAATATTTTTTTCAGTCAGATAAAAACATTTCATAGAATTAGGATAGGAGCTACCCCAAGGAAGAAAATTAGTAACTTTTATTTGTTCCAGCAGATCCCCAAACAGCAATGCAGTGGGAGGTTTACCCAAACTCCTTCATCCCCACACCCAGATGGAAGAGGCCAATTCACTAAATCTGAAGATACATACTTTGAAAAATAAGTTTATCAAGCTCAGAATGGGGAGGCAGAAAACAGTCAGACAGATGCCACAAACTAGCCAGTAACCCCCTGGGGCAGTACATTAACCTGAAATAGTGGAGGCCTAGGTTCAAGTGGCTTCCCCACACAGTTATTACTGTGCACATCTATACATAGCGTGCTTTGCACTTCTGTAACAAATAAACTGTTTCCATGTTAATATCAAATGGGTAAACAATTTGAACATGACTATTTTTGAACACTGTTAATTTTGTCGTCTGTGACAGCAGCTGAAAGCACTCAGTTCCTTGTATCTTGTGGTTTCAGGCAGACTAAGAAGCTCACAGCAGGGCAAATGGGCAGAAACACATGCAATACTATGTTGTATCTACAGAGCACAGTATTAGCTTCACAGCCTGGACAATAACATTGTTAGGCAGTTCTTGCTTGCTGGTTTGCTTTTGAGGAGATACCAATGAACATTAAAGAGTGGCTGATTTCCTCTTGCAGGATAACTTGCACTTCAGTGATTCAAAATATAACTGACAGCAAGTGTCCAAGCACAAGGTGGAAAGAAACAGCACCATCTAGTGCTCAGGAGCAGACGGAGCGAGCAGAACATAAGAATATATCAACAGTTTTTAGTCGTGGAAGTCCAAGATTCACACTTCCAAGGAGACTCAGACTGCACTTAATCTTGCACGTAAAAAGAGAGTCTGCAGCTGGCAAGATGCCCCTATTACTATCTTAGTGCTAAGACGTTATTATCTTGAAGGTCTTGAACTCAAAGCTATAAGGTAATAACAGTTTCCAGGCTCTTTGGCTGCAAAGAAGGCATGCATTTTATCATTCTGGGCACTCCTTTGGAAAGACAGTTCAGAGAGACATTTTAGGGAGCCCCTTAATAAATTGAAACTCTACCTTATGTTCCAAAAGACAGTTATCACTTGTAGTGACATACAAATATTTGCATACCCTTGTCTGCAATCCAGACTTCTAGAAGCACTAACCACAGATCAGACAGTGCCCTCCACTTCAAAACAAAGACCATCAATCTTCTCCTGCAGGTCAATGCAATGCCATGGAGACTTATGATGTCCACAGCTCTCTCGTGTTGTTTTCACACTACACTGCTGAAACTACATTGTCCTATTCTTTCTAGCAGGACCCAGAACTACTTTATTTTGCTGCCATTTCCCTAGTCAATCTGCTGAGTACCAAATCCCAGAAAACTAAATAAATCCCTCAAAATATCAACATCATCACATACTCAGATATGCACAGTTGGTTATCAGCTGTAGACTTCAGGTGAAAATTTAATTACCAGTGGCAAACTGTTTCCTGCTGTTAGATAGAATTGCAATTTGCATTGAATAATAGAGAACATTGAATGATTTTTAATGTCTGAATTTCTAATTTCCCCTCCAGGTATTTTAATTACACACCATCTCAACAGGAACTGAGATAAAAAGACCACAAAAATAACTTAATTAACTTGGGACACAGAAGCATAACACAGAGCAGACTGCTTGGTAGGCATCATTCAACTTACTGGGACAAGACAAACAAGCTGCCACTCCAGCTGCTCTGTAAGACACTGACAACAACACTGATGGACTCCCTACAGAACAAGTAGTCAATAATTACTGTCCCTGTAAGAGTTACAACTCCAACCTTCTAATTCTTTCTTGATTTCCTACTTGTGGTATAGCACAAAAAAAAAAAAAAAAAAAAAAAAAAGGCAGTGAAAAACCTTCTACGTAAACCCTGCACAAAAGTTCCTGGATGAGGCATTTTACTCTGCCCCAGCCTAACCTCTGTCAGAATGCAAAAACTAGACCAAAATTAAAGGAGTTACTATTGAATGCACATTCCTTTTGTAAGGGCAAGCTGACTATACTAAGCTCACTCTATATAATTAATTGAAGAGCCACCGAGCTCCAATTTCTGAAGTTTTGAAAATAATCTTCTCCATGTGAATCAAGCACAGGCAGTCATCTTTGCTAGGGCTGAGTCTGCAAAAAGCCTGAGACAACAGTTCTGAAGAGGACTTAATTGCCTCACTAAAGATACGGCTGGTGGTACTCAACTGGAGTAAAAAAAAAAAACAAAACAAAACTTGAAGATGAAGTTTTCATCAAGCTTAGTTGGATCAACCTGAAGTCCAATTGATTTAAAAGAAATGCTTTTTCAATCATAAGAACAGAAGTGAGAGATGTGATTAGATATTGTGGAAGAAGCCAAGAGAAAAGGGAGAAAGCAAGATCAACCCCTTCAGCAGCAGTTTCCAGTGAAATTGAGCTCAACTTATTAACCACTCTTCTTTTCACAAAAAACCCCCCCCAAGAGCTGTCAGTGTTAGCCTTGGCAGAAAGCACTGTGGCAATAAACAGGAACTTGCTGTCATCAGCGATAAGGAGACACCAAGATGTGTACCATGAGTTTTTGTCATGAACTTTTCACAAGGCTGCTTTTAACCATAACATACCAGTTTGTTTAAATAGAAAAGGGCACTTTTTTTTTTTTTTTTTTTTGACAAGAGCGTTACTCTAGAATTATTTCAGTAAAAAAAAAACAAAAACAAAACAACATTTTTCCCAGAGGAAAAAAGAAAACGACCAATAGTGACTGAAGGTCCTTGCCCACTATGCAGGTGACAGATTCCAGTTCCTGGTCTACACCCAGGGGAAGAGAAACTTGGGTTTCCTGAATCATAAGAGAGGAATTTAGCCCAAGAGGTACCAGGTAATCCATGGAAAATTTCTTGTTCATGTTTCTATTCTTTCCCCTCTTAGTCTCCATGAAGTTGAATCCATTCCGAAGAACATAAAAATTTTCTTAAATGTCGCCAAGTGTTCTACAAAGAAAAGCTGTTCTCCAATCAGTTGGTAATAACCTCTGCCATACTTATGCAAGAGACAATGCTTTTCACCTCCTAACCTCTGAACCTCTTTACCTCTCCCTTCCCTGATTCGGGAAACCTTACTATATCAGAAAATTATCTCTGACTTTGCAGAGAAACTTGAGCATCTCATCCCATAGTGCTACAAAGGCCAGAGAATAAAATTAGGCAGACTATTTGCCACAGGGCATTAAAAGCATCAGATTCCTAAAAGGTGAGACCTCAGGAGCATTTAAGTCATCAATAGTCCTTAAGACAATCTCATAGAGATCAATCCCTGTGCTTCTTGCACGCCGCATTACCCACTCTGAAATGCACTGTAACCCCAGGCTAACACAGTTGCTTTGCTGCCCCTTGTAATCAATTGGTCAGCTGCCATTTCTGTTACCAGAATTGACTTGTCTCTCAAGGAGCATACAGTGGTTATCTCCATCCAGAAACACCAGCTGCTGCGTGACTATTACCCCAAATGGTTAAAGATCTGCACCTGACCTCATCCCACCCTGATAATCTTATAAAAACATCCCCTTTCATCTGATAATGTTCACTGGAACATGACAACAACTTGAGCCCAGGGCTTACTCTGCCATTCCACTTTGAACTTTACTAGCTGTGAGTGAGGAAAGCGTGAACGGGTTGAAAAGAGCCCTGAAATGTACATAGTTTCCCCAGAAAAAGAGGATAGAGAACATCTCTGCCAAAGGAGGTATTTCAGGAAGCGCCGCCACCAGATCTAACACTTGTTTGACTGTAAAACTGTTCTGCAGTCTCTCATGTCCCCAGTTAACCCTTCTCCCAGCTGCACTATACAGCTTAGAAATGAACTTGATGAAACATGAATAATACACAATGCCCATCATTAGTTCTAGTTACTCAGCAGAAAATCAATACATGCTCTGTTACAACACAGGACAGGCTGTTACTCTAGTCCCTGCACTCTGAGGAAGCAGCTTCCACAGCCAAGCATTACGCAGCCTCTAACAGAGTGGCCGCAGGCAACTCTGATGGGAAGGTCCCAGCAACAGTTCCAGCAACAAGGATGCTGAAAGCATTAGTGATTGATCATGACTGGTATTTTGCAGGTAACTGCTATCACACACTTTAGAAACCTTTGGGCATTTTCTTGCTGGGAGATCTCAGTTTTTATCTCCCAGATAAGTTGGTATCAGAATGCTATGGGAACATTTTAGGAATGTTGCGCTCTGTTCTTAATTTTGTTAAAGCTCTGCTGCTTAGAAGCATAGTAAGATTCTGTATCTATATTTACAGCTATAGAATGTGCCTGTATGTACAAGATCCCTTACTTAGTTAAAATGACTAAAAAACAAACCCTCATAATCCCAATACAAACTGTATAGTCCTAGTTTTCAGGGGAAAAACTGAAGCAGAATTAGGTGGAGATGTTCATGGCCATACATCCAACACAGGCAAAGATGAGAAGTGATGGAAAAATAATGATTTAGGTCCTGCAAGATCATTCATGCTTCCCTTCCTATATGGCACCTGTTTAAAAACTGTTCCCTACATGGGTCTTCTGCAGGCTGGCAACCACGCAGAACACAGGCATTTCAGAACACACGCTAAAAAGAAAAGGCATTTATGCCCAAACCAGAACAGAATAAATGTACTGTGAACAGAATGGGGAATTCTTCAGGCCACATTTTCCAATGACATCTGGATTGAGCCAAATTCTGTATTGACTGGCTATTTATAGTACTTTTTAATATTTGCTATCCATGTAGCAACTAAGCTCACTACAAATATGGATGGAGTTTGCTTCACAAGGTACAGAAAACAGTATGTACAGGACAGTGATGCACTAAGACTGAATCATTTTCCCACAGAACATGAAGAAGAGTGAAGTCAAAACCACACGCTGAACACAGATGTCCTGAGATTCACAACTATGGTGTGAACAGCGTCACTTTTTCCACCCTTCTAGACAGCCTTTTTCAAGTAACCACATGGCATTGCTTTACCAACTCCACTGAAGCAACAGCCACCTGTAGTTCTGGGCAATTCCTTTGCAGCCTACCATAATATAGCCCAACAGGTTGAGCAAGAACTGCAGACTGACTATTTTATCACCTGGAAGCAGAGAGCAATCTCAAATCTACAAGAAACTCAACAAGCCAATGTGTGGATGAGTTAATTATTTCAGATCACTGCCAGAACACATGGGACCATTCAAATCACAACAACTTAAGTGATTTCACATCCCAGGTCCACAGTAGGGTTTTTTCTAACTATCTTGGGAAACTGGTGCAGATGTGTCATGTTCAGACAGTGAATGCCATTTCCTAGGAGATCTTCCATGGAAGCAACACTGTGAACCCATTTCCCTGATGTTTGTGGGGCCCTGCCTATGAAGGCATGGTGCAGTATAAGAAAAATGAAGAATTAACAGGTAGTGTGCAGTGATAAGGAAAACAAAACCAAATTGCTTCTCCCCAGGTAGCTTCCTGTACGTCAGACAGAATGCCATGACTGAGCTATTACAAAACCCTGCCTGCTGGTGTAATTGAAAGCCTTGCAGCACTGCCTGTTCTTGCACTGCCTGATACTGTGTAATGACAAGTGTGCAACACAGACATTTTAAGCCAGCCTGATTTGGGGGTATGACCCCAAAGACAAGGGCAAAATCACAGCTGCCTCCACAACAGTAACCTTCAACTATGGGGACACATGTTCTCTCCATTGCCCATTCCATTAGGAATAAATAAATAAAAATATATTACATTAGGCTGCCTCTTTACCCTAGCAACAGCACCACCACTGCAGGGAAACAGACAATACATGACACTACATGTGGGGAAACAGACAATACTAAGAAACATGGACAGGTACTCCATGCTGGAGAAACTGGCCATGAGGTAAAGCATGACTAAATCATAATTTTTACCATTGCCATGTTTGTTTCTCTCCCTGTTTCCAAGAACTTTGTCTTCAGTTATTGGGAGACAGCTGTGGAAGGACTAGCTCAGTTCATGTTTCTTACTCTGGTCTAACACTGCTAGTGGTGCAATAGCTTTATTCTCTGTAGATCCTGCCCCTGAAACTACCTCATCACAAACTACATTGAAATCTATGCACAGGTCCTCTTCCAATTTCAATCAGAATAAAAAAAAAATTGAATACAATTGCTCCTATGCTGCAATAGGGAACTTAACTCTAAATATACCCTATAGACATCAAGCCAGTCCACAGGAAGCATTGACATGGGAGTTAAAAATATTTCAAAAGTTTTATATTAAGACTATACTGACAGATCATCAGATTTTCTACCTAAAAAAAAATTCCAATCTTTCTTTTATGGCAGGTCATCTATTCTCTTAAACCTTTTAACCAAATGTGCAGCATTTTGTAACTTTTTTTTATCCCCCCCCCCCCCCCGCCAATTGTGGGGGACTAGTATACATGAAGGAAATTATATTCAGACACTGCATGCCCCTTTTCTGTAAGTTCTGTGCTCTGTGTCAGCTTCTCCCATAAGAACCACAAAAACACATCAGCTTAGGAGACCACACAGCACTCCAGGCAAGGAATCCCTTCCAAACAGAAAAATCAAGAATCATGATTCATTTCAACTACCATTTTCACAAGGTACTGGGACAGCAGTTACATCGTAAACAATGCTGAGTAGTCTGTGAAGTCCCTTTTCCCCCAGTTTCTGTAGACAATCTGGCTAGTGTATCAGAATGCTTAGTACAGTGATCAGTGCAGTTCAATTATCTTTAATGACAACTGATGGGAATGAGATGATTTTATGCTGAAAGTACAAGGAAATGCTGACCTACCTGGGGAAATTTCAAAGAGATGTTTCCCTGGTTCATCAGGATTAGGTGGCAGCTCGTTCACCTGATTGCCTTGCAGCAGTATCAAACCCTGAAGGGACACAAACACCAGTGATTGGGAAAGGCCACAAAGAGGGTAAGGAAAAGGTAAACATAACACATATAGCAAATATAAACCCCACTTTTCCATGGAGCTTATCTTCTTTCCACCCTTTCTGAGCAAGCAAAGATTGAGCATCTGCCACACCTGTCCTTTCTCTCACACTGGACACTTCTGGTCAAATGATCTTTCCCTTGGAATAACAATATTTGGAGCATGGATGGGCAATTCCCCTTGGTTTCCATAACTAATTATTCCATCCAAAAATTTAATCTGGCATCTATTCTTCCTTCACCTTTTAAATTTCTGGTTGCAGCCTGCAGCAATGAGGTGGCTGAAGTTCTATTTCTAAATCTTTATGTCTGCAACTGAAGCAAATGTCCTGTTTTCAAGGTTGTACTCAGTACACCAAAGTTGCCAGGGACATCCTGCAGAAAAGCAGTTGATTCAGATTTGCAGGGATGTTTAGGATACACACAGAATAAGACAGATAAAAGGCAGTGAGAATTGGGACACTCCAGTTAAGCCATGAAGAGTGTAATCAGCAGTTCCTACTCCAGCACTGAACTGTCCTCGAATGGAAGCTGCATCCAGACTATTTATGTATTTGTTTATTTTTCTGAGCAGAAGAAAGAGAAAGATGTCATTTCAGTCAGCTGTTTTCATACATACCTCTAGTAAACATGCAGTTACATTCTCTCCAATTTCCCAACAGTCAAATCCAAGACACGTTGGAGCATCATAATATTGGTGATCAAAACAAACCCCAGTTACACTTTGCCAGCCTCCAGATCCAACTGTGTAATACAATTAGTGTCTCATGAGACAGACAATCCAGGATTTTAACTGCTAGAAGATAACCCTTCATATGGTTTCCACAGACCACTGCAACCTCCATAAAATCGAGAAGCCATTTGTGTTATTTTTCATTACATCTATCATGGTGTAACTTCACTGGCTTTGCCCCTTGATAATACATTTTTCTACAGATGCTTTGTTTGGAGAAACCACTGTAATAAATTAAGGAGCCAGCTTGTATTAACTGTAAATTAATTAAGTTTTACTCTTTTCTTTGAATATAGACCATTCAAAAACTACTGCAAATAAATTATCAGACCAGTAATGCTTGAGGTGGAAAATACTTCAGCTCTGAGTCATGAAGGTTTACAAGTTGACATTCCAGTTTGTCACATATTGCAGGACAGCGTATAGTTAAAAGGTAGAAACACAAGACGCCTTGAATCTGAGTATTCAGAGTAGCATGTGTTGTTCTATAGACATCAGATCTGCATTACCACCCCAGTGTTGCTACATTAAAAAAAATAAAAATCAGTAAATAAAAGCTCCAGAAGCAAAATTATCCTGACTACGTTCCATATATGCTGAAGGTTCAACAGTTAGGGCTATGGCTCTTCCTTCTACAGAATGTAAAAGCAAAAACAAATACAAATACAAATAATAATAATAAAAAAAAATAAAAACCAGGGAAAACACTCTTAAATAAAAGTCAGATTTTCTTTTGAGGCCTTCTGTTTAGATATCCCTGGTTTTGCTTTGAGGAAGTGGTGCATTTACATTTCTATGTCAATTTTGTTTCCTTGCATTTAAAAATAAACATTCTGTTATTCTGTCCTTAGTGTAACATAAAAGATGGGTTTGGATGTTTTGTAGCACATTGTAAAATTATTCATAATATATGTGACATATGTTTGAGAAATCATGATCTGAACGGGAGAAAAAAAACCAAACCCACAAACCCAACCAAAGTAACAAGTAAATGATGACAGCTCGGAAGAGAGCCAGAGGAGTTCAGCCAGACTTTGCAAGGGGGTAAAGCCACCACCTGCTGGCTACACAAAGCACCCTAGAGGGGAAGAATAAAGTGTTAAAATGTACATAATATATTTCTGTGTGTATTCTGTCCACATAAAAAACTAAAAGATACCTGACATTGGTAACTAGAGTGAACTGTGAGCAGAGCATGCTGAAAACAGTGGTAGACTATTAAATAGTCCTGGTTCTAGGCTACTCAGCTCAGATATTTACTATCTGTCAGGAGATAGAATAAGAAAGATATCAAAGACAGAAGTCAACTTTTATTTAAAAAACCCAACATAAAAATGGAATTACAATATTAAACAGAATTAAAATATTAAACAGAAAGGTACATATGCTATCCAGTAGTACCTTATTCCTCCGTGCCCCATTCTGCAATAGGCTCAGCAACCCATAACAGCATCACGGAGCCCCACTGGGCAGATATTAGAGTCACAAATTGCTTAAACTAACACCCTAAACCAAAGTATTTCCCATTCAAAATACACTTTTTGATTCTTTTCAGAACATACTTCATATATTCTGTAGAAAGCTGTCATCAAAGTGATTTGGTTTTTATTTTAACTAGTTTTGATGAAATTGAGGAGAAGAGGAAGATCACTATGTAGCAGACCCCATTTAAAAACAAACAGAAACCCAACGACAGACACAGTACAGTGGATGGAATGCAGGACTTGCTTCAGTCACAATGGTAGTGGGGACTGTACATCAGTACAGCTCGCCTCATTCAATTGTGCAATGAAGCTACAGCAAGTTGAGCTGGTAGCATAACAGCTGGCAGAAGAACAGGGAAATAAGAGAACTGGAAGAATGATTTTTCAGAAAGAAAAATTGAGGGATGCTCACTCTATGAATGAAAAACAAGAAAAGCCTGCAACCTAGGGTCATTTCTGGAAAGCATTTTTTTAGATCTTTGGATCAGCTTCTTGTACATTTCTCTTTGCACATGTCAACAAATCATGCTGAGCTCTTCTACTTTATATAACCAGCCCTTTTAGGGGAAAAAACTCTTCTCTGGAAGGTAACAGACTACCTAGCTCTCAGCTGTCCAATCTGTCTGGCGCACTATGGAGAACTCTAAATAAACAGAGCTGAAAAGGTGGAATAAACAACTCAGCATGAACGGTGTATCAGTTCTGACAGTTGTTGTCACTGGTAGAAAGATATTACTAAATTTAAACAGACTGATGTGTCCTTGTCCAGCAGCCACTCAGACCACATTAGCAATCTTGCTTGGGAAGTAAATTAATGATGGATTAACTCAGTTTAAATTCCCCAAGGTCTAGCTTGATATATGCCAAAGCATGCCCCAGAAATTTAAACTTCAGTTCATAACTACACTTCTCCTCTCTTCCTCAGGCTTTGGGAGCCTGAGGTGGCTGAACAGCTCAAGGGGCAGGCAGTAGGTTACAGATCTTCCAGTAAGCTGGGTGTTCAAATCCAATGTTTGGTGATAACATCACTTGGCACCCTTTCAGGGCCTTGGTGCTTTGAGGGGGAAAAAAAAAAAAAATTTTAAAAGGACAAGTGTTCATACCCTAAAGGTACTACTGTAGGTGTCCCTAACAAGACTAACTGAGTTCTGCCCTATACCAGGCTCTGTGGATCCAGGGTTTGATAAACAAAAGCTGTGACACAGGAAACATGAGTAGAAAGCTTCCTTTTCTTGACCAAGTTCCTCAAAAAATAAAGTTGGTGCTCATCATACTAGTTCTTACACCATTACCTTTATCAGCATCTTATTCACTCTTCTGCCTACTAGATGGGAGCAGGGGAATAGTAGGGCTCAAGTCTGCCCTCAGATATACATTTCTGAATCCCAGGCCAAGGATGATGAACTATCTACATGAACATATTGATTTTAGCTGAACATGGAGTGAAATTTCTACACCACCTTTACACCAACAAATTATCTCCAATTCTGAATTCTAAAGATCAAATAGCCCAAGCTAACCCATAGGCAAATTTAGCCTTAGTCTCAGTGAAAGAAAGGGAAGTTGAAATGCCTCATATTTAATTCAGGCTAAGGATAGACCCTATGGTTCAACTAATAATTTAATCAGCTCAGATCATCACATGTCAGGCCAGCGACAGAGAGCAAAATGACAAGGGAAGCATTCCTAGGTGTTTATGAAGAACTCTCCCAAAGATACATAGGCATGAACTTGTAGAAGAGTTCCCTTAACTCTATTGTTCATCATCCAGACACTCAATAATAGTGGTGTCAATAACAGACAAAAAAGGTGACTTACTGGCTCAGGATGCCAGTAGGCATTCCTGCATCAGCCCTACTCCAGACTTCTTTGTAACCTCAAGGGCTAAAAGGACAAGCCTGTCACTGCAGTCACAGCAAATGATCCTTTCCAGAGACTCATTCTTAAACTGAAACTGTCACTTTGGATCACAAGGTGGGTACTGTGCCACAGGACATACCCAACTACCAGTTCACTGTGTTATGCCAATCTAACAGCTAAGCTGTCTGTGTCACAATTCTTCCGTTTGTATGATATTGACAATGTCCCTGTAACTGCAGCTGCTTCCACAAAAGGAACTTGAGTCTATCAAAATAGTTCAAGATCTTCAAGATCTTTGAAAAAGAGTTGTATAAGTAAAAAGGTGTGCTCTTTTGTATTTTGTTTTGTTATTTAAGAGAGTTTGAATCATAAAGTTGCATTTGAGAGGCAAGAGAATTGCATCCAAAGACATAACTGGAGAGGTACTACACACTTCAGAATGGAAGAATGTTACAACAGCTACACTAGTGTCAGTGGTTGAGAAGAACAACCACTGAATATCTTAAAGATGGAAACTGCCTGGAGAAGTAGTGAAGGTTGAGAATACAATTTTCTTACCTGCTCTCACTCCATAGAAATTTCAAAAGAGCTATTTTTTTTCTGAAAGTATCATTTTAATTATTGCCACTAAGAAATATGGAGGAACAAAAGAGGGTAAAAAAAAAAAAAACAACCAAAAAAACCAAGACTGTATCAACAACATTCAGTACTTAACTACAGATGCACTGAGCTAACCTGTTTTCAAGAAAAAGTTGTTACTTGACTTGCTATCATTTTAAGGCCATGCACTTCAGTTACTATGATCAGTTAACATCCTGATACTTGCAAAATTACTGTTATTCAACCACGTCTTCACCCCAAGTGACAGGAAAAGGGTCTGTTCTTAGACCACTGGAAAAGAAGTGTAAGGATCTGGCATGCCCGAGCTTCACCAATATCTGAGAAAACTGTAAATAAAACAGCCACTTTTCTGGATCTGTGTGAGATTCAGATTGTTTCACAGATTTTAAGGGTAGAAGAGATTAGTAGGATATCTACTGCACTTTTTGCTGGTTTAATTTCTTCCAGTTTCTCAAAGCAATATTGACATTCTGATTACTTTATACTTTTCCAAGAGAAAGGAAAAAGTGAATGCAGATTAAGAGAAAAATAATTCACACCTTAATATTAATCTGTCCTGTGTTCTTGACACTCTTAGATTTTCACCTGTTTAAAAGTCCCCTTGACTCCTTCTTGAGTAAAATTTCACTAGAATTTATCCAACAGTCCATTTTTGCCACAGTTTGGGGTTTTTTGGGGGAAAAAAAAAAAAAGGGAAAGCTTCTCACTAACATTACTGGAACTAGATTTTGGTGTGGGGAACATTTTGTGAATAACAGCCTTTAAAAACTAGAGTCAGTCCTTGGAAATTAATAGAAGACTTGCAAAACTGAAAATGTGTTAGAAACCTCTAAACCAAGGCTATAACAGATTTCTGTATTTTTTCAGTAAAGCTATACCTACAAATCACATTGGACCAGAGTGTTACAGGAGCACCTACAGGTATGAGTAACAGCAACAGTCCAGCCTAAGTATTGCTGATGGAGTAGATGGAACAATGAAGTTTGGTTATTTCAAAGATGTCCCAGGTGTTGGTTGTCTACTTCTGCAAGGGAAAAACCAAACCAAACCAAAATCCTCTTCAATAGCAGCTAATAATCTCCATGATGATTCAAAGAATGAAATTCCAGTCTGTTACACATATAAGTACAGATTTTCTCTTTCACCTTGCAAAGTACACCCTAGATTAGAAAGAGAAATAGACAGCCATTAGGTGGATTTTATTGACAAGAAATGCTCAGAAAAATTGTGTATAGTCCAAGAGGCCAGAAATGTGCAGGCTCATGCAGACCCCTCAGAGAAAAGGAACAGATGTCAAAATGCCCCACTGTTCCTAGGTATTACCTAACAGCTAGTTAATTCCCATTACCAACTTTAATGAGGATTCTCCAGGTATGCAGTGTAATGAATAAAAACATTCACCAAGTTTGTGTCTTATGACCCCCCCTTCATTTTACATAACAACTGCCCTGTTACTCTACCTTCCCCTTTTGGGTGTCCTATTATAAATGCTGTTAAGTAGAGATCTTACTGTTGCTATCTCAGTTCACTGAATAGAGTGGAGTCATCTCTAAAACCTCTAGTAGGGTCTCTAGGTAGTGCTACAAAACAGTCTCAGGGCACAGTTCCTGTCTCCTACCTAGTGAAAAGATAAGATTGTAGAAGAACAATGTAGGAGGGTACTTAGCAAAGTTCATATTAAGTCATATGTTTAGAATCGTGAGTTTTAAGATGAAGGAAAAACAACAAGTCAACAGAACAGGATAAACTTTTAGAATCCTTCCCTCACAATTCTGTTGTCCTACATTTTGACTTTAAGGTTCTCTAATATTAGAAGACACGCTGAAGGCATTCCAAAGGTAACAAGAAAACACTGGAAAGGCAACAAAACAAAACTGCAAGTGCATCACAAATGATTGCAGCATGGTACAGAAAGTATCATTTACAAAATAGTCCAGTGGCCAGAACACATTCTGGAACATTATTCTGTTTTCTAGAGTGCAAAATTCAAGCCCAGTGCAGATGCACTAAAGCCTTTTATCATATCAAGGCAATATTGAAAGAATCGTTAATGAATTAGCTGCAGAGTGGCTTTTGCTCCCCTGGAAATTGGGGAGGTGCATGCTACCTCCTACCCTGGGAATAGAAATAAACCCACAGCTGCTTTAAAACCCCACACATATATTGACAGAATTACTAGAGGCATCAAAAGCTCTTGCAGGTCAATCCTCCCTTCCCCCCTTTCCTCATGGGGCAGCTAACAACAGCAATGGCTGAGAGTTTACCTCTGGCACAGAAGTCAGTCTGATGGATCAGAATATGCAACTGCAGCTATGTCATATGGCACACAAATAGATACACCTTCAACAACACTTGATCCACTAAGACCACAGAATTACTCCTTTTTACTCCAGTAAGCCTATGCCATTCCCCTGTCATTAGATTACAGCTCTACCTTTTCAGCATTATTTTAAAAGGAAGAATATCTACTTTTCCTCTAAAGCCCTGGAAACACATTTTTTTCATAAAAAAATAGGCAATGTAACATCCGTAAATACAAAGACACTGTTTAAGGTTTCTCTTTTGAAATGTTACGGCATAAATCTCACTTGACTTTGTCAGATAAAATATAAGAATTTGAAGCTCTTTCAAAGTACATATAAATAATCAAGTAGGCAGAAGATCAATAGGAATTTCAGTGAAGCTATAGATTTAGTTTTTGCACACGTTTGCAATCCATGCTTAACATTTAAACCATAAAGCTCGAAAAGAAGCATGAGTATCTTTAGAGCTGAAGGAAACTAGGGATTAATATCAACTGATGAAAATATCTACACGGCCTACAACAAAGATTTCCCAGAATCATAGCTGTCTTCCTAAGCTGTCTGGGCATGCCTGTACCATTGTCCATTCCAGAGAATCCCAAGCAATAGCTATCTACAGATTCCAAAAGTACATCTCACTTGTGGGATGCATAAAGTCCTAGCTGAAGTCAGATGTGAATCTAGTTTGCAACTGTTTAAGAATAGTCAGCACACAGTCCTACACTAAAGGGCTTCCCTCTGTAATAAACGTACAGCAAAAAGGGACTGGGTTAAAGAATCTCTTTCCATCACAACTATTTGAGGCAGCTCCTCATCACATTCACTTATACAGTTCAGAAGTGCCCAGGTCTCCCCATACATTGTACAGAAAGTTAAGGTGCATGTCTGAAAAGCACAAAACCCAGCTGTTGCTTGCAGAGCCCTGAGCAACAACAGGCTAAGTCACTGAATTCAAGTCTCTCTGGCCTTTACACAGCAGGCTATCCATAATGATGGATCAAATCCCTGATTCAGTAAGTGCAAGACAACATGCTCATGCATCTACTACAGATGTGCCAGGCTCACAGGGGAAAATTAATTTCCATTCTCACTCTATAAGGAAATTTATGTGAAACAGTTAAGCCCACAACTGTATTGGGCAGTTTTATAATAGGCTATTGTGAGTGTGTGAATAGTGAAGATACTGCACAGGCTGTCACTCTGTAATGCCTGTACTGACTCATCAGGAGGCAGCAGCACAGGGACATTGTCTAGCTCATTCAATTATGTTCCCTTTGTTCAATGACTCTAGTTAGAGACCTGACAGTCAAAACAATGATGAGATGAAATATACTGCATCAACTAGGAAAGCCCTTCGCTCAAGTGCTGCAAGACTATTTTACAGGCACACTGAAGAACTTGAATAAGAAATTCTGCATCTCAGCTGTAAGCCGTATCCCATCCTGTAGAACAATTCACACTCCCACTAAGTGCTGTAGATATAAAAGGGTGAGAGAAGTATAAAATCATCCTGAATTTAGTGCTGAGTCTAGACTGACAATTGCAATATCCTTAGCTGTGCATTCACACTACGTGCAGGAACACTCTCCTCTCGCTATAACTTGTTTTAGAGAAATACATTTAATTGTAAGAAATTGGTGCTAGACCAGCAACACATTCACAAAAGGCACGTGAAGGATCAAGATGTTAGTAAAATATTCCATTAATTAGTACTTGGCTTGATAGTCATACTTGTGCAATACTTACTTTATTAAAAACTGTTTAAAATATTCACTACCAAAAGTTGCAAATTAAACATGTTATGTGCCCATGGGAATGTTGCATGGTGACTGTCTGTTAATTACCCTCTATCACCAGCAAACTGCCCTACAGCTACCTGGCACATAGTTAACTAGAATCTCCTAAGTCTTTTGCAAGAATAAATTTACTTTGGAAAGCTTTATTGCACACATTTGTTGTCCCATGGACAAACTGATAGATCTGATCTAAACTTACCATTTTAAGTAGCCCTGCTGTGGTTCAGTTTATTAAATTACCATTTAGTGGTTGTTATTAAATTATCTAGCCACTAGCTGACCTCTTGCTCTGCTAGCTCCTAAACATTCTGAACCTACCCCCTTCCTGTTTTCTTTCCACAGTCTGCTTTGTGATAGCTCTATGGCACTGTCCAATACATACTTCACAGCAGGACTTAACTAGTGGTTTCCACCAGGAAAAGTGTTCTTCTCTTTTACTCAGGTTCCATAAAGTCTGTAAATTTTGATAAAGGCAAATATCAGACAGTTTTCTTTTTTTCCCCATTGTAGATGGTTGCATTGTTCCCCAGTCTACTAAATTAGTTTTCACTGTCGGACACAGACTCCTCCTGCCAGACATAGACAGCACAAAGCCTTGTGAAAATTCTTTCTCCTCAAAATTTGCATAGCAAAGCAGTAACTCCCAGGTGGATATAAAACATGCTTTAGCATGCATTACAGCCCATTCTCAAATCCTGCATGCTGGCTTGTTACAAAACCTATATACTCTATCCACACGAGGTAGCCCTAAGCAGCTGGCTC
Organism: Megaceryle maxima; assembly: GCA_024605025.1. NCBI lineage: Eukaryota > Metazoa > Chordata > Aves > Coraciiformes > Cerylidae > Megaceryle > Megaceryle maxima. Next base: position 17,770 of record JANHGN010007504.1, on the reverse strand, counting down.
ACTTCTCTACCTAAGAATGGATTCTTTGGGAGATAATGAGTTTCAGCTGACTAAGCAAGGTTTTTCCACTCCTGCCTCAGTAATCTGGAACTGCATTGCTCTTCCTGTCAAACTGCAGTCTCATAGGTAACCATATTAAGATTTGGAGGTCAGCATGCCCTAGCAGGTAAATAAACACCTTCTAACCTTCTCCCAAGCTTTGCTATTTGCCTGGGTAGTAGCTACATCTCCCTGCAATGCCTCTTTGCCTTAAGTGTGTATGGTTTTAGCTAGGATAGAGAGCAACAAAAATGAGCTGTCAATCAAAGCAGTGACTGCAACTCACATAGAAATCACAGCCTATACGCCCTACAGTTCTCAGACGTACCTGAGGTTTAGTTTCCTCTTCATCCTTATAATAGAAAAGCTGGTCCCCACGCAGCACAAACCACCGCTGCTGCCAATTCTTCATAATGCTCCTTTGTTTCTTCAGCCAGCCACACTTCAGCACACGTTCCTGAGGGTTTGGAGAAGAAGGTCTGGAGGGAGGCCCAATCTGTTCACCCATCACCAAACTCTTTGACCGGGCTGAAAAAGCAATTACAAAGTAAATGAAACAAAGAAATAGGATAAGAACACCCAGAGAGGCAAAATTACTGTCCCATACTTTCTTCTCAGACACAGACAGACCATTATGCCACCATGGACGCCTCCTCTTCAAGAATGTACATCCTGAAATACAAGTACCTACAAGTTCATGATAGTCAAACACAAGACACAAACATCAACCTTTTAGTACTGCTCACTCCAGCAACCTTCTAAGTGACACAGTACCTTCACCAAGGTTCCACCACTTGTACTACCTTTCTTTGTGGCAAGTCATTACTGCCTTCAAGCTCTACATGGGAATAATGATATTGCTCTCTCTTAAAGGAAGATTTACCCAGTGAGGATGATGCAAGTGTGGTGGAGTGGGACAGAAAAGAAGGAGGGAGAGAGTATAAGAAAATATTCTCACTTTCAACACTACTACTGGGGAGTCAGTAAACCAGTTGCACAGGGAAGGAAAAAAAGAAAAAGGAAGATTCAAAACTGAAAAAAATTAAAAAAGGGAATAGTCACATGTAGATAATGTAGCTATCCAAAATGATTAAAGTCACCTCACTCTTCAGGGATTTCTGACATTGAAGCAGAAAAACACAATAGAAATTAAAAAAAAAAAAAAAGACAAAATGAGAAAAAAATCATGTAGACCTCAGGAAAGGCTTCACATGAAGAAGTCTATTGCCCTTTCCTTCCTCTTCACCCCCTACATGCCTGCAGTAAAAGTACTGAAGATTGGGGGCATTTAAAGCTAGTCTGGAGTAGCAGATAATGATTACATTTTGCAGGCAGCAAGCCAGTCCCCTGGAATGGATTGTGTAGTTGACCTCATGAGTCTTTACCACATCTACTTCCTTTGGATTTGAGAAATATCGTAATAATAACAGTTATTTAGTATGTCACACCATTTTCCTTCATTAGTGTTAACACGATCCTGTTCCTTCCCATTTTCTACATTCAACTAATTAAAGCACAATTTAAAATTGCCCACTTGAAAGACAACTACAGTTTACAGGCCAGTACCAGTTAAGTCTACATAATTTTTGTCTTACATTAACACTGTGAAATGCTGCAGCTAGAAAACAGGCAATCTTCTTATTCAGACATCCCTGATACACCACAGGTAATTCAGCCTGTCACAATAAAGGGCAACCCTGTGCCTCTCAGAGTACTGTCAAAGTACGGTTTTGCCTCTTTTAGGTTCAGACATGTGGCCTTGATGCTACTACCTGACTCTGGATTCTGTTCCTGGTACCTCACCACAGAGTGATGGAACTGACAACGTATATCAAAGAAAGGAAAATAGAGGTGGTGGTCAAGGAATAAAAAAATATTAAATATAGATATAATAAAAACCACAATAGCAATATTAAACTTGATCCTCTTTCTTCTCTTCTATTGAACTGCAATAGAAGGAGAGCTAGATTAGGGACTGAGGTCAGATCTGTGATAAAATCTACTTTGACTGTCCCCATGACCTGGCAGTCAGGCCATAACATTCTGCTTCAGAAAGAAACACAAAATCAGGACTCTTACACACTAAACACTTCTATCAGTGAAGGGCAGGTCTGAATGTACCACATCATCCATTACCAAAAAGTCTCAGTGACAGCAGTCTGCACTTGAACAGTATCATATACTTCTTCCCCCACCATGGCTTAAAAATCCTCTCCCCTCTCCTGTAACCATCCAGTAGGCACTCAGTCTGGTCTCTGACAACTTCCCAGTTTTATAGGCAGAAGATGGCATCAATTTGTTAGTCTTAAATTTCAGTGAAGGCCCTGTCTGATAGTGAGAAGGGATATTCCCCCCCCCCACGCCCCCCTTCCCTCATTTCTCTGAACTGCTAAGGTAAGTTCTGCTACTCTCAACAGAACTGTAAATAACAGGTTTTGCCTTGTGCCTCAGTCAAGATAAATTAGGTTTCAACCTGTAACTATTTCCTGCTGTAAGAAATTGTCTTTGTTCTGTTTTTAGTTTTACTTGAAAATTTAATTTAAAAGTTGAAATGTTTTAAGAAGTGCTGATACATAGTATCGTAGCTTTTTCATAATTATGCTTTCCTTATTTTTGGCTAATTTACTTGCTCAGTTTAACATAAGCTCATATACAGCATTAGTCCCACTTTAGTGAAGTTTACCAGCAAACTTAGGATTTGCTTAAGTAACCCAGCACTCCTGAATTTGGATTATTTATACACAGCCAAAAGTATTGGGGAAAAAAAATAAATCAGTACAAAATTCACTTAAAATCAGGCTTTGATGCATTTCTGCTTATTGTCCAAGTTTACTCACTGTAAGATTCAAAACTGAGAAAAATTCAGAAAGGGAATAGTCACATGTAGGTAATGTAGCTACCTTTCACAGATTGGCAATTCCATTCTAATGAAATATATAAAGGACTGCTTTTCACCATGGACTAACATCCTTATGCCTCAACATATCCCTTTCTAGCAACACAGTGCCCTCTAGCAGATGTAAGAAAACATACTTTTCACAATTATATTGCAGAGGCCCTTAAGAATTTAGTTGAAGAAATCAGCTGTACCTCATCCCAGGCCACATTTTACAAGGACCAAACTGTAACCTGGTTTACACCATCCCAGATTCCTTTCCACATTCATGTTATGAGATGTTGTTATAAGAACAAATATCCCAAGGATTTACTTCTCCAAACTGAACTATAATGTTTCTTAGGCAACATCTTCACTATTCACCTAACCAATTAGTATTATAATTCCAAAATCTGCACTTTAGTAACATTTTAGCCATCTCCACAGTGAAATACCTCATCGCTCTCTAGATTAAGGGTGCAACTCTCATCAGTTTCCAGTTTTTCTGACGTGCATATAGTCGTAATACTCTTTGAATAGAGTCAGAAGCCCACTCCCACTTGACCCCTTCTCATAAAAAGAAATTAGATTTATTCAACTGGAAACATCCTACCTTTGTTTTTAGCCTCTGTGTTGATATGGACCACACAAAAGACATCAAACTAGCTTTGGAATAACCCAAATGGTGTTCTCTCTCATCTCCCCTCACAAACCCTTGGTGTTATTTGTACAGCTCTATCTAGTAATTATTTATCTTTATGAAGAGTTAAGGCTTTTGTGATAGGTCGCTGGAGAATGTGTATCTTCGTATTTTTATTTTACGCAGCACCATGTCTTAGTTGATTGCTATGGTTGTTAATTCTTTATGCTGTCTTAGCTTTCCATTTCCTTAGAGTTTCTAGTCATGACTGTAACAGTTAATTTCATTAGGGACAATACTTAGCAACCTCATCTGTAAGTCAACAACATGGATCAGATAGAAATTTTCAGGAGGAGGAATTATTTATGGCTATTAACAGCATTGATATTTATGTTGCATGCTTCACAGAATACTATAATTGCATAGAGGTCAGAAGAAAATTTTCACGGATGAGCACAGCCTGCTTTTAAAGCAGCAGGTATCTCATATTACTGATATCAAAATATTTGCTTTGATAAACTAGTCCAGTACATCAAGACCCTGATTCTTAATGTTAGATATATGTATTCTTAGCACTCATCTATTTAACAGAATTATGGAATCAGCATAACATAAGGATGAAAACAAATCAATAAATCAGACTCACAACAGCTCAGCAAATACTTAACATGCTCTAGAGTTCTGATCCAGTAGTGCCTTTTCAATAACAACATACAGATTGGTTTTGCTCTTCACATTTTCATTAATTGATTATTGATTCATTCATATATGCAGGTTCCTTACAGAAATCAATGTAGAAAGGATTCAAGCTCTCCTTGGAAAAAGGTTTAGGATTCATCACACAGTGCAGCAGTACTGAAATGCCAGGACATAACTCAGAAGCAGGAAAACAAGGCAATCACAGTACAGCAAGATTATAACAGACCAGACAGACCCATATCCTTGCTGCCCCATATGTGGCACTAAGAGTGGCCCAAGCCTGTTTATTAGAATGACAGATCATTAGAAGGTAAGAGTCAGAATTCACAGACCTTGAAAATACCTCTGTGACTGGAAGTGACACTGGCATATGGAAGTTCTCATATCTAGATGAAGGTGGGAGGAGGAATATGAGCAAAGGCAGTGGGGTAACAATCAATGCCAGTTGTGCAAGTGCCTGGGCTACACTAAGTAAGCTCCCCATCCAAAAGCCCAGTCATCATTGCCACACCCTTAATAGGAAAATCAAGATCTTATCCTAATGAGTGGATGAACCAAATCAGATGGAGCCATACTGCTATTCCTTGCAGGGATAATAATTCCTCTCCATCCCAGCTCAGCCCTGCCTAAAGCTACACTTTCTCCATTTCTTTTCCTTGCTCCATTAACACAGCAACATGCATTTCTATAAGGCTTCACAGGATCATTCTGGTTGGAAGAGGCCTTTAAAATTGTCAAATCCAACTGTTAACCCAGCACTGATGGATCACCACTAAACCATGTGCCTCAACACTACATCCACATATCTTCTAAATACATCTGGGGACAGTGACTTTGCAACTCAGACCTGCCTCCAAGCAATATATATTTTCCTGTTTTCTTATCACATCTATTTTCTACCCTAAACATACACATAACAACACAGATAACTTCTTCCCCTCCCTATCCCTATCATCCCCCTTTCCTAAACTCAATCCTGATTGGCAACATTATGCAACCTCTTCTGCTCTCCTCTTCCCCTCACAGCTCTGAACATCACTACAGACTTGAGCAATCAATAAGTACCTACTTAAATCAGGGACATGGAAATCAATCAAGCCAAAGCAATTCAATATCAATTAAAGTTGTAATCTTTTGAAATTTCATAGGCAGTTAGCTTAAATCAATATAGTCATTATAATTGATTCTGGCTGACAAACTGTCCTACAATGAAGGCACTTTACTCTAGCATTTCTTCAGCCTTGTGACATAGTGACATTACGTATTATTTCTGCTATAGTCTTTGTTTAAAGTACTAGCCACAAAGGGAAGTGGTTTCACGCACTATAAACAATATTCACAGTTATTTAATTCAAACTTTGACTCAAAAAATGGATACACCTAAAACATGTTCTATGCCTTAAATATGGCATTTCCCATCAAATTGTAGGGAATAAAATACTTAAGTTTGCTTTCTGTCAGTTACACATCTGTATTTGTGTTTGGATTTGATTGGTGAGATACCACAGCCAATGAGCACAAACAAAATCAAGACACTTCCTCAACAACAAATTTAGCATCTTGAAATACAATAAACAAAGAAATTAAAGGCAGATTCTTTTAAATGAATGGTGATGAGGTGTGTTTAGGAAACTAAAAGGATTTCAGTTACAAGAAACTGGAAAGGGCTTTTAGTTTCCTCAAGCCAAACAGCATAGCAATCTGTATGAAACAGAAACAAAAGGGTGCTACAAAGCCACATGACAGCTCACATTTTATGACTTGGAGGGCACTTACCATATTCAGAAACACTACAGTAAGAGTAGGTTACGCTCCATTACTTCTATTCAATAAAGCTATACCTGTCTATCCAGAACATTTTATAGACCAAGACAATGTGCTGTGTTCTGTTTATTTTCCTTGATTTGTTTTTATTTCAGCCAAAAATAAGAAAGGATATTTTGCTCTGGAAAAACACTTTTCATGGCCACCCATCAGATACTGCTGAGAAAATGAAAGGTAAAATAAATGGATCCAGAAAGCTTTTTTTTTTTTTTTTTTTTTTTCTCTAAGAGAAATCATACATGCATTACACTGGAAGCAGTTCTGTAACCTTACTGTCCTACTGAAGGAGAAGCCAGGAGACAATTAGCTTTATATGTGTGTGCTTGGTAAACCTGTATTTTCTGCATTGGTTGGGATACCACACTGCACTTACCAAATGACAAATGGCAAATGACAGAGGCACACAATTGGTAGAACTGACAGTAGATAGTGATGTTTTTAGATATTATAGCAGTAGGGACTAATAATTATTACTTTCTTCACTGAACAGTTTAAGTCTCAGCTGTTGAACTCAGTCATTCCCATCTCTAGTGTATCTGAAGTAGCAGCATAGCTGTACAGTGTGAATAAGACAAACTAATGCAACAAAGGTCTGTGATAGGACAAGGAATAAAAACATCAATCATTTAACACCCTAACTACTGTCTCTTTATTTCTCAGAAGATGATAGTACATTGAGGGGTACAACGCCTATGCCTTCCTTTCAGTATCAGCCACTTTGTTAGAGCAAAAAAACCTCATGCAGCAGTCTTGAATTAGCTTCTCCGTGACAGTGCACAAAATACATTAGAGCACAACTATTCAAATTTTCCTTCATTATGCTCCCAAGCTTTTCTTCACTAACAGTGGCCTTCCTTCCCTCCTAGAAATAGGGGGATGAAGTAGATTTGCATAGTTTGCAAAGCTATATATGGTCATATTTTAAGCACACCATTTAGCACAGCTTTCAATGACTGTAAACACAAAAGGCAAGGAACAATAAAATAATACTCTGTACTCTTGAGGCAAGGTGTGAGAGCTCCATGAATTGAACACTAGTTACTCAAGTAATACTCACATGCTTCATTTATTTGTTAAGTACTGGAAGGGATATATAGAAGCTAGGTGGGCAGTCCACTATATATTTATGATAATTTACACCAATAGACAGCAGGTTCAGGTCAAGTTCATTAGCAAGAGAGATTAATTTTTTTTTTTTTTTTTCAAGGGGGAGAAGTCAGGGATATTCTTACCTCTTCTTGGTGATCACGTCTAAACTCTGTAATCAGCAGGTTACAGCCTCAGAATCAACCTGCTGTGTCCTTTGTTACTGTAAAATCAGAGTTACAGACCATAGCAATAGGCAGCACAAGAACAGCAATCTTGCTCCCAACAAGAGACTATATTTTATTTCTCACGTTCCTTTATCTGCATCATCCTCCAATAGTTCCCAGCTATATCCACTGCAGACTATTCAGAAGACAGATCAGGACTTAGGTCTTAGCCATTTGGTGGGTTGCTTTAAAGAATGCCCACTTGTCACACACAAAGGACTAAAAAGCTATCTAGAAAACCCAAGCAACAGGTCTCCACTCCCATTGAACCTCAGCAGAATCTCTTGAAAGCTCTACATCTTTTCCATCTGGTTGAACTGCCTACCTGACAAGCACTGCTGAAGGCATCTCTGACTGTCCACAAATCTCTGTAGTCCCAAGGGCAACCATGCTGAGCTACAGCTCACTGCTGCCAGAAGAGGGAAGTCTTAACCCTTCTCCCTACAGCCACATTGCTTTTTCCTAGCCTTACATTCCTACACTTCATTGAAAAGGTGAGACCTTTTTATAAGAACAGTTACTCACTGGAATGACAGAAAGTTACCTTGATTTTTTTCCTTCCTGCTATTTTAGTCAGTCAAATCAGGTCACAAAAAGAACACTAAATTAATACCTTGTATTCCCTTTGCAATCAGCAAAAGCCTCTTGTAATTCTCCCTAAAGGTATAGCTTTAATTTTTAATAGCCTTCCCAGCCATAGTGGACTGAGGAGCAAGCAAAAAATGCTAACCACAGTAACATTCAGATTGAAACTGGGACTGTACAGAGACCTTGTATAGCATCAAGTACTATGGAGTCCTGGTCAAGACTGCAGCTCTTCAGCACTACAGATATAGCACAAACACGCACAAGCATAGGTCCACTGCAGTGTAACAACTCATGCTAGTGATAGGCCCTCCAGTTACCCATGTGTTTATAATAAAAACTAATGCCTGTGCCATGACAAGCACATGGTCCATATTATTCAGACACTATAGTGTCTGTCAGCATCACTGGTACCTTACATTGATGTTATGAACACTGAAGATATTTGCCCACCACACTTCATGGGATATCACTTCCCATAATTAATCTGGACTGGGGGAAAGAAAAAAAAAAAAAAAAAGAGTACAGAAAACTTTGTCAAGGTGTTTTGCTGGCAGTTGGCTATAAGACTGAAGGACTATCATGGCCCAGTCACTTTCAGCAACAAACTTCCCCAAATCCAGCCATAACTTTATAATTCTCTGTTTCCCTCATCCAAACATCAGAAAGGTATTCATACCTTCCCTACTTCTCAGAGCATAGCATTGAGACAACATTTCAATGTCCCTGTTTCAACATTTGTTGTACCTATTTTCAATGTGCAAACAAAGCCTGCTTCCTTCTCTGTACAAGTGGCTAAACTGAAAGCAGAAGAAACTCAGGAATTCTTACCCCCACACAAATTCATACTCTGAACCTAGGTACCCAATTTAGATAATGAGTAATGAGATTATTTGTAACAGGATATCACTGGCTAATAAGGTAAGGGTGGCTCCTCCTAAACTAGAGGTCCAGAGAGTAGTATCTACTGCATGTCTAAGTTCTCCCAAAAAGAAGATCAGCCAACCCAATCCTTTCCCCACAACTGAATCAGTTCTCACCTTAGAACCAACATATAAAGTTTCCTTGTCTTTTAGCATCTTATACCATAGATTTTTTTCTTAAGCTTCAATACTAGTTCACAGGATGACTATCTTACTGAAGCATAAAAAAGGAATGTACATTTAAGAGAAAGAATATTACTGTATCTCTGCTACAGTTGAAAAAAGTTATTTGTAGCTCCTCTCTTTAGCTCTTCATAAGGATCAATTTACTACCTTTTGGGCACAAGGGACAGAAAAGCTCTGTGGAAGGAAGACATATTAGAAGGACTGTCAGCAGCAGCTTCCCTCCCCCATGTTAGTTTTAAATACCTTATACATGTCCAGGCTTGTGCAGAGTCTAGGAATAGATCCTTCTCTCTTCCAGCTCATCAGATAGCTCATACTGCAGCCTTATCAAGGGGTTTCTCTCCCTGCCACAGTGTGCAAGTACCTTTATCAGTGCCTCAAACTACCTCTGCCCATAATGCAGGAAGATGGAGAAAAATTAATCTGTTTATACTGCTGTGCTTGCTTACCAGCTATCATGAACGTAAAGGGAAGGCCAGCACGGGGAAAAAAAAAAAAACCCAAAACATTCTGGTAGTAACCTTGCAATGAAGAGGAATACATTTATATAGGCAATAAAAGTGTCAGGTGATTGTCCTCTCAGAAGAGAGGTGCTAAGATTTGCAGTGCTTCCGCCGTGCTCTTCACAACCCTGCCAGTTTCACCCTATACTCACTCAGTGGGTGTTTTACAAGTAATTAGAGAACCTATGGCTTTTTTATTTTTTAATATTTAATTCCCTTCCCACGTTCTCTCCCCAGCAGTCCAGCTACCCTCTGAGCTGAGTTCTTTCTGTTCTTTCTCAAGGCACCTTAGGAGGTGAGGCCATCCCTGGCTCATTATTTCAAGTTCAGATTGCTCCTGATTAATAAACTGATTCCTGCCTGCAAACTTTGCAGAGCTTTTGCTAAGGAGAGTGATTTCCTGCTTAAGCCTTCAGGCAGGGACAAAAAGCTGCTGTTACCAAAAGCAGCACCTACTTCAGCATACAACATGAATCCTAGGTGGAAAGAAAAGGGCATCTCTACAGTGATGAGAGGATTAGATCTTTAGACAGCCTGGGTCCTCTTCATGGACACACCACGGAGCAAGAATGGGAATCTGAATCTGTCTTTGGAGGAATCCCACAAATATCACTCTCTTGATCCCTTTCAGTTCCCTTCCTTGTTTATTTCTCCCCCACACTTTACCCTCTGGTCTAGATCTATTTCTTCCTGCTGCCTTCAAGGCAGTTTATTCAGCAGTGCTTCATCCTCAATGCCTCCTTCCACAGATCCTGTACCACTGCCTTAGGATTTTAAGCTCATCTCAGCAGTTTTATCTCACGTTTCTCCAAAACAAAAAGATGAAATCCAGATCCACACCACAGGTGGAGCAGCTGCTGCTACCACCTCCTCCTCTCCAGCACTGCACAGACACCTTCCTCCACCAGCTCACAAACTGTGAGCCAGAAACCAGGCATACACTCCAGAAGGGTATGTAAGTAAAAGGCTAGGATGAAGTGCTGGTAAATATGATTTGATTTCACAGAATCATAATTTCATACTCAGAATCTATGATTTCGTAGAAGCATAGAATTATATGATCCTATGAAACCAAGTCATATTTACCAGCCTAATCATATTTATTTACCAACCAAATCATGTTTATCATCCTAGCCTTTTACCCACATACCTTTTTAGAGCACGGTTCCTGAAATTGCCTCTCCTGCATTAAAGAATCACTCATTTAAGAGAGCGGGGTTGTGAACCTCCTTCTCATAGCCGGGCTCTGTTAATGGTGGCTCTGCCATGCCAGCTCTAGCTTGTCACACCAATTGTTCCTTGCTGCAGGGGCTGGTATGCTCCCAGCAGTGTTGGTGGGCTCTCAGGGACTGAAGGAAGTGTTTGGAGGAGCTCACAGCTCCAGAGCTGTTTACTTTGGTTCCAGAAGTAAGAAGCTAGGTGTTATTATTTTCCTGGTAAGCTGGAGGTACCAAGATGCTGGCCTCCCACATGCTTTGTGATAGCTGTGTGCATCATCAGCACCTCAAACCATAGCTGCGGTATGGGGCTGTGGAGGCTGTATTACTCTTTGCAGAGCTAAGAGGCTGCAGATACTAAGCGTTGTTTTTTTGAGGGGGACTAGATAGATAAAAGATTTTCCGTTTTCTGCTTTTCCCCTTGCCAGTGAAAGGAGGGATCTTTACACAGAATGATTTTGAAGGGAATACAGTCAAAGGAGCTGCCTGCACTGAGAAGTCTGAAGTCCAGGTCTTGCTCCAGCAGCATGGTGCTGGCGTCTGCAGGAGTTGAGGGGGAAGTACCACTAGTACTCCCTCAATGCCAGAGGAAAATTGAAACATGACAGTGAACTCCTGTTGTGCATGGAGCATCAGGATTGCCTCTGCTCTGTGGAGGACTTGGAGAATAGCCAGAAGCTGGAAGGTTGATGCCTTGGTAGAAAGCAAACTCCCAGTGCACTCAGGACTGTTTAGCTGCCTCTGGATTCCTATAAAATGTATTTTTCAGTCTTCCTATTTTTTTTTCTCTCACCATGTCCTCTTTCACAGAGTTGCGTGCTGTTTCTTTTTCTCCTTTTGGTTGCATTTTCCTTTTGCCACTGGGTTTTATTCCTTTGCTGGGCCTCATTTCAGCTTTGTCCCTTGTACAGATTGTCCTGCTACCTGTGTCTGCTACTGGGGTTGTGGAGTTGTCTTAGATGAGATACAACTCCTTGAACCTGAAGTGCTTTGATGGCATTGAATAATTATTAACTGGACAGGCAAAATATGACTCTGAATAAGCAGCATCTTCTAACAGAGTCAGAGGTCACCTTCACTGGTCTAAAAATGCCTAATTTGTGTTCCCTTAAATGTCATTCATCATCATCAAAGCTTACTCCTGAGCCTGGCAAACTCAGGTTAGATGAGAACTCCTGAAAGCCATGACTGGTTGCTAGCCTTCTGCTGTGATTAAGACTGTCTTGCAGAAATGATTCATAATGTCATTTCCTTTAAACAAGATATCTCTAGAGAGATGACCCAAATCACCCTATGTTATTGGTAGAGAAAAAAAAAAAGTTGCTGGAAGCATCCCCCACAATTTCATACCAGCATTTTTATCCTATTATGCTGATGTCCTTCATTTACTCAAGAAAGTCAGTTGCAGGGTTGCATTTAAATGTCTAAGCTGTTCTTAACTGGCAAGTTCTTATGGAGTCAGATGCATTCTGATGACAGAAAGTTGCCAGTGAGAAGCTGTTGAATAAGAGGGGAGGATAATCTAGTATTTTTTACATGTATAATAAACTTTGGGAAATTAATTTCAAGTCCTGGTTCTGCCTTGGACTTTGTATGTGGCCTAGGGTTCCTCCATAATCCACAGAATGTGTTACCTGTGAAACGTGACATGTGCAAAGGTGAATATATCTTTTGGACTAGTTCTATTCTGATCCTATGGACTCAATGACATCAGTGGCTGGAGAGGATTAGGTCCACTCCCAAAAATATCTTCCCACCTAGTTTAATACAAAAGGAATTTTAGGGGTTTTTTATTATTATTCTGAGACTGATTCATGACATAACTGAAGTGTAGCGTGAGGAGAATTAGGTTTGTTTCAAAAGCCCACTTCTAACCCTAAAGCACTCATGTAGATTCTAAAGTGTACTACTGTAATTCTCATAACTGTCATTTGTTTTTATATTAAATAATTTGCTTTCAGTCTGCAGAATTAAGGAAGTTTTTATTTTCACTGATTACTGCCTTATATTCTTCTACCACACAAACCCCAGTTCCTCTACATGTTCCTCAAACTTGCATAATGCTGTCTCCATCTTCCTCAAATACACAATTCCTTCCACATGCATTCCTATAGCCCTTAGCTTTTTTTACTGACTATATATACATGCTTTTACAGGACAGCTAAGAGGTGTCTTTTGGATGGTCAGTTAGACATTATGTTTCAGAACATACATTTCTGTTGAGTACTATGTGTCAGTTTTCCCTAGGTGTACAAATATGTTTACCTTTCCTCTGTCATGCAACCAATTTTCTTTGGGTTTATAGGAGTCAAATATATTTTGACACTCCTTTTCTGTTTACAAATCTGGTTGGATTTAGCAAAGCAGCTCATAAATTGTGAGGACAGCGACTGATAGACAAATCATGTAATCATGTAGCATTACTGCCAAAAGAAAGCAGTTTAAATATAGGGTATTCATGCTCCTGTAATCAAAGACACAGCACTTTCCTTAAAAATACAATGACACCATTGCAAAGGCATTGAATATTAAAACCTAGCTGTCCTCACTGCTAGCACATGAAGCTTAAATTGCAAATGTGTGTGCTCCCAGAGGGCTGTAATAGTACTTTACCCTCTGAAGTCCCTCCTGGCAGCATTACTATACACCATTCTTAGAAACACTTTAAGTATGCTAAAGCCCACTTTTCATTAAAATTGAATTATGACAAGTTTCAGAGGAGGGAAAAAAAAAAAAAAAAAGAGAGAGAGGGAAATAACTGTTATACTACAACCATGCTGAAGGATATTTGAGGAAAAACCAGTTCATCTGCAGCATGCTAGCTAGACAAAATGTTTCCCACTAATTTTTCCAGGTTCTAAGTTTTAATTAAACAAACAAAAGTTTAATTATTATGACTGTGAAGACATTTTTCAACATACTGGAACATATGTATGAGCATGCTGCAAACAGAAATAATACGTCAGAGAAGTGCAGACAATTCCATAATGTCAGACACCCAGCCGTACAAAGTTCCAGCAAGGAGAGGTTTACTCTCAGTACCTATACAACTGAGACAGATTGTGCTGAAGACAGAAATACTGTAAAGAAAATACCATGTCAGCAAGCTAACTCTCTTTTTATAGAGGGCAATCCCATCATACCACTTATAAAAAAACCCCCAAATGCATAAGCTTGTAGTTAGTCCAGCTTCCATTTCCTAGCACATTTAAATGTGACTGAGTAGGTATAACTTGTCTAAGACTTTTCAAACCAAGGAGCAAATTCTTTGTTTAATTTTTTTTCATCTCTTAAAAACAATGAAATATAAATGTATTCTTTGAGACTGAAGGATGTACTCTGAAAACTGCTTTCCCTGCTCTCCATACTGAAAATTTTCCTGCCTCCATTCTGGAAGGCAATATTTCTTATGCCCCATCACATAGAAAGAATGTGAAAATAGATGTTTTCCACTGCAGTCACTTATTTCAGAATCCTGGATTCCACAAATTGCTGTACATAAAATACTGTAGAGGAAATAATAGTGCAAAATCCATCCAGGCCTAGACAGGATGAATAATTTTCCAGAAGGTCCTTTTATGCACATTAAGATTTTCAGTCTGTGAGATTTTACACCTTCCTAGGTCTTAGGAAAACTTACTGTATCTCTGAATGCATATTTCTGAGTTACAGATGTGAGCTTGCTCATGGAACAGCTAGCACTGCATTACACTTGACAGTTACCTCTAGTAAGGCAAATTATCTTTGTTCTCTACCATATCTTTCACAGATATTAAAAACTACACTAGAGATGTCAGACTCAAGTCCAGGCTCAGCATTTTCAAAAGCCTTAATGTCTTTAAACTGAGGAGCTTTAAGGACCATCCACAAGTCAAACAAAAATGACAGCATCAGATGTCACAAGTGAAGGTTTAAAGGTACATTCTCAGCAGAGGTTTAGAAATACAAGGGGACCTTACGAAGCATTCCTATTTACACAGATGCGGGGAGCCTGAAGCAAAAAGCTTCATGCACACAAGGTGGTTTGAGTAATTGAACCACATGAAATCTAAACCAAATATATGAATATCACTAGGTTCAGCCTTTTTGCTGCCTCTTATCACACTTAAGTGAAACCACAGACTGTACCAAGTATCCTTCCTTGTCTCTTCATTGTCTGCTCAGAGAAGTCACACTGCCTCCCTTACACAATTAAGTCCTCAATGGCAGAGCTAACAGCCACTACTCTGAGAAGACAGCCAAGCTCATGCAGCAGCTCGCAGCAGATCTCCTGCTCTTGTTGATGCTTGCTGTCAGCAACAAATTCTTGCAGCCATCTCAATATTTTTCTTCCCCATCATTTATTACCTGAACCTTCATAAGCAATCCCAGCCAAGGGGTTTCTTGTCCAGGGAACATAAACTACCATTTCATATCCAGCTCAGTGTTGCAGGGTGGGACCTTCAAGAAGCATTCAGCATCTTCAGCACTGCCTGTTTAAATCTCCTGTGAACAAGAGCTATAGAAAAACCTTGCAGGATTAGGTCCTACTTGGTAACCTTTCTAAGAGGTTCCAAGCACTTTGCCATGGCATTACAAAAGTATGAAAATTCCTGAAGTTTCAAAAGACATCAAGTCAGCTCTTTTCATGAGATCTAAATTCACTCAGAGATAAACCTACCACAGCACAGTTAATGAACCAAACAGAACAAACCCTGAGATAATTCTATATACTGCTATAAGCCAAAATGGAATCACAAAGGTACACTACAGTTTTTACCCCAAGCATCAGCAGTCCCCAGAGTTCTAGGATAACATCTGTCCCCTAACTAGACTTCAGTATATATTAACATACAACTTAGTCTCTTCCAGATGAATTCAAGAAAGTGGAAGAACAGCAGGCAGGCATTTGTGAAAGCCTGCGTTCCTTGCTCTCATACAGACTTCCTGTACCCCTCCAGTTGCATCATTTATCTTGCCTCAGAGCTATAATAGCCCATGAGAACACTGAATAACAAACACATTGAAGACTGGAAGGATATTAGACACACACCCCTTAGAAGGGAGAAGGGAAAGAGACAGCACCTACAAAAGACTTGCTGAGCTTCTACAAAATTGTGTAACTAAAAAATAAGTACATGTGACTTCAATGTGGGTGAGGCTGTGCATCTGATCCTGACTCCTCCATATGGCAGGAAGATTCTTCATTCCAAGATACTAACAGCTATTTAATGGGCTGTTGGCATTTTAAGGACTGTTTCAGTGTGTAATACTGCTTTTATATATATGATGCAAAGTGACATTTGGCTGGAAGTATCTGTCTCGGAATCACAGCAGCTGGAAACAGTGACACTTTCCTACTTTATAATGCTGGCACGGCTGAAGAAAAACCTAATCTTTACATACTCTTCTGTGTCTACTTTTGCTTCTAAATTATATTAACCTAGCCTCTGTTTCTGATAGGAGGGAAGATACTCTTATGAGACTGTCGCGAGGCTGTGAATGGCAACGATGCTCAACAAATGCCATGTCAAACAAGGAACTGTTGCTGCAGCAGATCACAAAATACAAACCCCTGCCAGATAATCTCCTCCAGGTGAGCTGGAGTGGAGACATCGGCTGTGCCCAGCTCCAGATGATGGCTTTACAAACACGGCGTACTACACCTCACAGGTCTGAACAGTTGCTCAAAGCAGCTGTTGCAAACCCAGGACAGGTTTTCTTTCCTTCCTTCCTTCCTTTGTCTTGTCCACAGCTCACACAGAACGACTTTCCCCACCTCCTGCTTCCAGCCCTGAAGGGATAACGTGCTACAGCAAACTGCTTTTCAAGATGCTGCAGGTGAACTTGTCACAACTGTCTCCAGCTGTTAAAATGAATTTCAGCATTAGAAACACAGCATTAGCAACCACCACAGGGGTGCAAAGGTTCTGTAGAGGCCCAGGAAGGAGTACAATTTTTGAATTACCCCCGCTGCTCAGCCCTGACAGTGCAAACGATGTTAGTGAACATAAGCACAGGTCCCCTCCTCCTCCGCTTCGTCCGGCGGGGCAGCCACCGCAGCTCGGGGGCCACTCCGCCGGCAAAGGCAGAGGCTTTCTGCCACCGCCGGGAAGTTTCCTTGTGCCGGCAGACGTTCCCCCTCCCCACAACGCCAGTCACCCGGGAAGGCATACTCACCTCTCCTGGCCTGCCTGATCTTGGGGCTCAGCATGCTCCTGGCTGGGCGTGCCGCTGCCGGCAGCCTCAGCGACGAGCAGCGGTCCCGGACACCGCCCGGCGCATCGCCGCGCCCGCAGCTCTCGGCTCAAATGCCACTTCTCTCCACTTCCAGCTCTGCTTCGAGGGCGACGCTTCACTTGGGGCCAAATAAACCCTAATGCATTATTTATCCGGCCTCGAATTAATTCCCATCCAAACTAGGCATTAAGTGCCTCGGTAATTACTGGCGATAAATCACTTGCGCTCAGACACGAGGGCTGGACCTGGCTCCTTCTGCTAATTGGCCGTGCATCAGTGTTATTAATATGCCTCTTTCAGGGAGCAGCGCTGATCCCGCAGTCCCCCTCTGCATCTTCCTCCGATTGCGTTCAACAGACGCTTTGACTGGACAAGGATCAGATGCTGAATCTCTCCAAGCCCGAGCCAGGGGGGAAGAAAGGGCACAAAGCACACACCGAGAAGCTTGTGCTGATAAGGTTGTACGTTAGAAGAAATGCCAAGTGTGCGGGTCCAGAGTGCAGCGACATGCTGGGCTGCCTGCTGAGCACTGAATCCCTCCCCAGGAGGTATTCCGGTGAGGGCCAGGGAGCTGCGAGAGAAACGGAAAGGAAGAGAAATCTCTCTTAACTGCACTGACAGCCTGGTGGGATGGGCACAGGGGAATGCTATCACTCCATGTAGCACCTATCACTGTTATTTGTACTCCTTGTTAAGCTCTCCCTCACCTTTCCCTGGGGGGAGTCAAAGACTGCAGTCGGGGGTGGG
>JANHGN010007503.1:17735-29819 GCA_024605025.1 Megaceryle maxima | reverse complement strand
CCTTCTTCCCTTCTTCCCTTCTTCCCTTCTTCCCTTCTTCCCTTCTTCCCTTCTTCCCTTCTTCCCTTCTTCCCTTCCCTTCCCTTCCCTTCCCTTCCCTTCCCTTCCCTTCCCCCCTTTCTCTCTGTCTTTCTTTCTCTTTCTTGCTTTCTTTTGTGCTTTCTCTGCCAAGCTTTTGGATCCATGTCACTTGTTAATCCCTGCTCCAGCCATTCCGGGATAAAGCTCTTCCCTTTGGAGTCACCGCTTGGTATGGAGAGTACTGAAACTTGGGAATTGTCTGGTGTTCTCCCAGCTCCCAGGACTCCTCTCTTTCTCCTCTGTCATTGTTAGATAGTTTGTACATCACTCAAATGACTGTGAGGTCCCCCATGAGCTTTTTTTCAACACGAGAAGACCTCAGAAAATTGTTTCTTAGGTTCAGCTCCTGCTCAGCTCTGCACTAAGCTCATGCATGATAAAATGAGTGGAGGAATGAGCCGTGGTGGCTGCACATGGTGGCTGCACGTCCCTGCCTGGGTTCAGAGCCACGTGGTGCAGGTACCAGTCCCAGGAACCACCAACTCCACAGAACACGGGAAATAGCTGGAGGGCAGAGGATCAATGAAAGAAGGAGAAGAAAGGGGAAGTGGTGAGGTGAGAGACATCCCCTTTCCTATCCAGAGCACCCATCTGTTGCCCCCAGAGCTCTTGGGTGTGTTAGCACAGGCAGCTCTTCCAGTCAATATTGGCAGAGACTTTAATGGTGCTTCCCAGTCTGGCTCTGGCTGTGGGTGAAGGGAAATGCTGTGCAGAGCCCACAGACCAGTCACTCTGGGGTCATGATGTTTCTGCAGAGGAGAGTGGTGGGTGGACTCAGAGAGTCACAGAATGTTAAGGGTCGGAAGGGACCTCGAAAGATCATCCAGTCCAACCCCCAGCTCTGCTGGCCTAAGTGAGACAGACCAGTCCCACAGCATTGTGTCGTGGTGGGCACACGGGTGCAGCTCCCTCACAGGAGACTCCCACACGAGGAGTAGGCTCCAGTACATCAGGGTTTAATTGCTAAATGAACATCAGAGCTGCCCCAAAGCTACTGTTATGCTATTGATAAAGCTCTTTCTTTTCTTCTCTTAAGAATGCCTTTCTTTTTCTTTTCTTTTTCTTTTTTTTTTTTTTTGAGTTACTTGCACATAAAAAAACCCCAACCCAACAACAACAAAAAAAACTCAAACACCAAAAGCATCTGAGTTTCAGATGTGCCTCAAAATGATGTCAGTTAGAGATCACATCTTGTGAACTTCCCTTCTCACTTACCACATCCTGGTGGGGTTTTCTGTGTCCCATCTCGAGTTAAACATTTCTTACAGGAGGTAAATATAGCTGAGCACCTACTCGTGATGAAATGCGTGGGCCGCAGCAGCCGCCTTTGGGGGCGTAAGCACTTTCTAATTATAGCAGGTCCAGCTTCCTTTTTTCTCCCCTTCACACGTCATTATGTAAAACTCATTCTCCTCCCTTGTCCTTCCTGAAACAGGACCCCGGTGGCTGTGTGTACACAGGCTAGAAGACAGAGTCAAAACTGGGTTCTGGCCCAGTCCCCCTTGAGCCTGGTGGGACTTGGGCTGGCATAGATCAGATGACAGTGGTGGCCTTCGTTGGGTTTTGTCTCGAGCAGCCCCAGGGTGGGAAAGGTGAACGCTGGAGCTATTTGCTGCAAAAAATTTCAAGCAGACTCTTTTGAAATTGGTTAAATAGCGACGGTTTGGCTCCTGTAGACTAGAGGTCAAGACTATAAAAGGGATAAATTGCACTGTGGGAATTTGAAGATTAATCACAAAACGTTCATCTGCCGTTTAATTCACCATTATAAGTTGTGACAGTTGTAGTCAAAACCACTCTCGGGTGGTTTCGTTGTGTTTTTTTTTTTAACAGGGAGGTGAAAGGGTGTGAGATAAGGGTCCTATTGCATGATTTCTGTGCCCTAGAGGGTCACCAAAGCTTGTTTGACTCCTGAAGTGGATGGGAACAGGGTCAAAGTGAGGTGAGCAGCAGGGCTTGATCCACTCGATGTGATGCATCAACCTGGATGTTTCTACTGGAGACCTGAGCAAAGTCAGATGTGTAGAGCCAGGCTTGCTGCACAACTAGGACTGAAGTTTCCACTACAGTCAGTGCTAAAAAAAGACAATTTTAGTGGAATTGCTGCTTCTGCCACCCCTCACAATGTGCACACATCAGTCAGAGGCTAACTGTGGTTCCTCCATCCATGAGCATGTGCTGGGACTGGAGTCAGGGACATCTCCATCGTTAACAGCTTGACACCCAGTGTTACTTCACCCGCGGCCGTGCCAGGAGCCAGGGCAGACACTGCAGTAGGAGGAACACTGGGAAAAGCTTGTGGGGTGCAGAAGGAAGAGGGACTGGGTGTTTCAAAACAAACACGTGTGAAAATTGCCCGTAACCAGCTGCTCAGGTACCAGGTTATTTGGTACCCGCTGTCAGAGCGTGTGCAAGTTGATCCGGTGATTTACGAAGCACTTGCAATATAATTCATCCCATAACTTTGCCTTGTAAGCAGCGTGGATGGTTCTGGCTGAGCAAATAAAAAGGGTGTTTCGTAGCCCTGCAGTGTTCTCTGAGATAATACGCCTGGGTGTACAGGTCCATTGATTTATTCCTTTGTTTTTATGGACTAATGTTTGTGGCAGACAGATGCTGACGTCCTGATACTGCAGATGGGTGGTGATGTATCGCTCACAGAACCTTTAGCTGCTGCTTTCTTCTAGTGTTTAAAAAGCTTTTTATTGCAGCTCGGCTTTTTATTCTAATTATCTGCCCAGTGTTGTCAGTGGAGAGCAGAGACTGGAGGTTACAAGTGTCATGTACGACGAGGACGGGAGGAAGGAAGGGTGACAGCAAGGACAGAGATGTCCTCTGCAGCCAGAGTGGCCATTGGGAATGAGTCTCAGATAACAGCAGCCTCTCAGTGACAAGTTTCTTTTACTGGCAAAGGGGTGAGATAACAGAGTCTCTGCAGTGAAAGGCAGAGGGACATTGGTCAGGGCTGGGGATGCTTTCTGAAGGTCTCTCTTATGGGTCCATCCTCCTCAGAACAGGAGTCTCCACCAGGCCGTGTTCTCTTCCTACCTGTGGTTCATGTGAAGTCACAATCCTGTGATTTGTTTGGTGGTTTTTACGTGACTTAACTGTCATGGGGTGATTCACGAAAGCATCACTGATGGGAAAACCACCAAAAGCCCAGCCTGGTGAGCTTGCTTGGAGCCCAACTTCCAGAAGACATGCATCAGAGCTCTGCCCCGTGCTTTCAGTGCAAGGTGGGAAAGGATAGGAAAGGCAGGTGAATACCTTTTTACCCAGTTACTGTCCTTTCTGTGGCTGTTTTCTCCTCAGTCCTTCACTATCAACCAGCTAAGTGTGTGGATTTAGAGCTGAGTGGAGAAGTTATCATGGAAATGCTGAGCAACTTGGTCGTGGGAAAACCCAGATAACTGGGGTGTTCAACAAACACAGCCAGAACTGACATTACATGGTATTTTCTCTCATAAGTACATAGCTGAGCCACCTTTCTTTGCTGCTGCAGTCAGGGATCAGAGCTGTGCTATAGGGATGAATATTGTGCCTTCATGCTCTCCATGCTCCACAGCTGTGCGCAGAGTCTTTCAGCAAGTGCATGGAATCATTGTAATTCATTAAAAAAGCCTGAAAACAGTCAGTATTTGTTAACTGGTCCTGACCTAAGAGTCCTGCCTATAACATGATTTTGGGTGCTGCTTTCAAAGAATCATAGAATGTTTTAGGCTGGAAGGGACCTCTAGAGGTCATCTGGTCCAACCTCCCTACACAAGTAGGGACATCTCTACCTAGGGCAGGTTGCTCAGAGCCCCAGATTTCCTCAGATTTGCTCAGATTTCCTGACATTTGGGAAGAGTGATCCAACAGAGACAGGCAGGTCTTTAAAAGCTGGAGACATGTGGAAGAACCTCCTGAGATGCAATTGCTGAAGCAGCCAGAGCTGCTGTCCATTGAGGTTCTTAGATCCCCAAAGAGGCTTTTTTGGAGTATTGGTACTTGTGGAAGGTATTGGGACTCATGGAAAGTACCGGGACTCGTGGAAGGTGTTGGCAGCAAGGGCTGTAGGAGAAGGCAAGAAAGTGGCTAAGTTCCTTGAAATGATTTTGTTTCTCAAAAGAGCATCTTCACCACAGCAGAAACCCAGTTCTCCTTCTGGAGGCTTTGGCTTGTTCTTGGCCGATGTAGCCTACATGGACTTGCAGGGCATAGTCACCTGTTTTCTCTCAGCTGGGGTGGTGGGTGCAGAGAGTTCCTGTGGGTGCTGTTGCCAACAGTCTCCTGACTGCTTTTGGATGTCATTCAACAGTTTTGAAGCAATCAAACAGTTTGCAAAAATACGGGTCCCTTCCCCTTCCTTACCATGACATTTGGGTAGGCTCTGCCAGTCCAGAGAGACAAGTTTTATTGTGCTTTATGGTTTTGCAGTTGCAAGGCTCTCCTCTCAGCCAGAGGTGGGTAACCAACCTTACTCAGTGTACTAATTACCCGTGTTTTCTGTCAGAGAGCAAGGGACACTCCTTTGCAGGACGGATTGTGAAAGATTTCTCTCGCCCCCTCCAAATCTGATGTAATAAAGTCAAAGCTAGAATGATCCCTTCTCATTCTTTTTCCCTGGCGTAGCATGATATATTTTCTGGGAACAAATATCTCATGTGCCTCTCTGTGATGGAAATGACCTCATTTGCAGAAAATGTCTGTGGATTGTGTGATCATGACACTGTACAGTGCTACCGCTCCCCTGCTGAGGAGCAAACCCTTTTCTTCTCTGGGAGGCAGCCCTGCAGCAAAATTATCCTGATTCTGATCTTGATGCACATCTCATGTGTGCAGAATGTTTGGAAGCCTGTGCTCGACGTGGCCAAGCCGTGCTGGTGAGGAGGAGCGAGCAGAGTGCGGCTCGGAGCAGCCGTGTGTTTTGCGATGCACCCTGCAAATGGTCCAAGATGAAGTCATCCAGGCCTTCCTCTGCTGTTCTCTGAATCAGCTTATTCTCATAAATTACTTTCAGGTTCCTCTGTGAAATGCCCGGGGTGTGTGTTAGTGAAAGAAGCAGCGATCTCTCCCACACGTATCTAGTAGTGATCCCAGCGCTCTGTAAATAAAGCAGTTTGTAGCTGGGAGCTGAGCTTGCTGCAGACACACCAGTCAGTTTTGATGGTAATGACAGAAGAACCAGAGTCAAGTTGTGCCAGGGGAGGTTTAGGTTGGAGCTGAGGAACAATTTCTTCCCTGCAAGGGTTGCCAAGGTCTGTCCCAGGCTGCCCAGGGCAGGGGTGGAGTCCCCATGATCCCTGGAGGGGTTTCCAAGCCCCCCGTGGAGCTGTGGTGCTGAGGGCCAGGGCTCAGTGGTGTGCTTGGCAGTGTTAGGTTAATGGTAGGACTCAATAATCTTGAAGGTCTTTTCCAACTGAAACAATTCTCTGATGCTAAGAACTATTCCTTATTCTCTATCTGGGACTGAGCCCTATCGACAGGATGACTGTTTGGAAGCATTGAGGCAACCGACCCACCATAAGATTCTTGATTTGAGGAGTGTAGAATAAATTCATATTGTTTGCTCTTCTGCTGTTCAATGAATTACGTGAGCCAGAAACCGATGTGAAATGTCATAGGTCATACTAAACATACCCTGAATCACAAGATCTGCAGGGAAAACCCCTCTGAATTTCAGCAGGGCTAGGTTTTATTCAGCCCTCCGGAGACACGCTCACTCCCCCAGGTTTCTCTCTGTCAATAATAAAGAGGAGGCACCGTTGGTCAGCCAGCTCTCGGAAGAGGAAGTGTTTAAGCAAAATGCTTCAAAGGAAATTAGTCAGCGGGACAGAGCAATAATCAGTCGAGACTCTTGGTGGCACTGGAAGTGGGTGTGAGGCCACTAAGGAAAACACACAAACCTCCTGAAATCGGCTTCTCCCCAGGAGAAGTGGAACACGGCACAGCCTCTGATTGTCTGCAGGAGTTGCAAGGTGATGACAGAGAATTGTAGATCAGCACAAGGGCAGCGTCCAGAAAATGGGATGAAAGAGCTACAAAGAGACCAGGAGTCTCCACTACGCGCCTCGTGCTGGTTTTCCACCTTTTTTAATTTTTTAAGTGAATCAAGCAGGCTGGAACTTTTATCAGCTTCCAGAAAATCCTTGATGAAGATTCTCACAATGATGCTCTTAGAGAAAGTTAGTTATGGACAGAGATGATTTCACCATTAGATGATGAAGTAGAAGCTGAAATTCTCTTTGGGCAGTCTGAGGGTGCTGCAGGTGGAGTTGCAGTGGCTCCAGCCTTTGCTGGGGAGACTTGGACAACTCAGATTTAAGTTCTGCACTTAAGTTCTGGGGGAAGGAAACAATGGTGAGACACTGGAACAGGTTGCCCAGAGAGGTGGTGGAAGCCTCATCCCTGGAAGTTTCTAAGGCCAGGCTGGATGGGGCTCTGAGCAACCTGCTCCAGTGGGAGGTGTCCCTGCCCATGGCAGGGGGGTTGGAACTGGATGATCTTTAATGTCCCTTCCAACCCAACCCGTTCTATGATTCTGTGGTGGTTGTGCAAAAATCAAGATGGACTATGGCTATGTTCTCCCCAAGCTTACTGTCATGACCACCACCTGGAAGTGCCTTTGCTAATGTCAGGTTTTTAGGCTGTGGCAAAAAAACCTCACTAAGACTTACCTCTGAAGAAAGATTAAAAGTGTTTTAGCAGGAGAGGAAACAAGAAACGTGAATTCGTAGGATATATTAAGCAACAAGTGGTAAAGAAAAGGCCAACCCAAGTTTCCTATTGAGGTCTTTCTGCAACACAGGAACAAAGACAAAGCCCATAAGACTGCAGAAGCATTTTTAAAATAGGTAACTGGCAAAACATGGGTTTGTTGAACATCTGCTTGGAGACACAGGCATGAGGTGTTAGCAGACTGTGTTCATAATACTTTAGCCAGGATTAGCTGACTGTCAGCTAGCATGGAGGTGTTGTAGGAGTATTGATGTTTGTGCTTGTGAAGACAATCTGAACAGCAAATGCTTAGAAGGAGCTTCTTCCAGACATAGTGTTAGACAACGGGTCACTCCATCTTCTGAAGGACTCTATTTTCTCTGCTCTCAGAAGCAGACACTTATATACCCTCTTCCAAATATGTATGTCTTTGTGAACCTCTCAGTTGAGGATCTGTTTCTCAGTAGTGATGTCTCTTGCTCTATGTGTATCTGATTAAATTTGTTTCTCCGATTTCCTAGGCAGAAACCATGAGCTGTAAAGCAGGAGAATGAGAGTGTTTCTGGGTTTGGCAGTTCCTCAGACAAAAGAAAATCTTTTTTCATTAGGAAACGGTATTCTTACAAAATACAAACATAATGTTTGTTTATCAAGCAAATCTGCAGATGGTGTTTATGAACAATATGAAAACTGTGGTTTGGGACAGGCTAGATTTCATAAAATCACTGATTGTATTTCGTGTGTGCATTGCAATTACCTAATCTCTTTTTTCTTGTGGCTCGCCGACAGAAACAAATGAACAGCATCTAGTAATGCTTGTGCTGAGACAAATACTTTTAAACAGTAATCTAAATGGAATATGAATTAATAATATGTGGGATCCCTGCTGCAGTTCCATTTAAGTTTCGTATTTGCACCATGGTGATAGACTTGGGCCAGCCCAGTCCCAGGCTGAAAATTCCCTTCTCTTTGGATTTGAGACAGATTTTCTTCTCTGCAATGATAACTTGGCCCGCCCAGTGCAGCACTGGTGCCTTTTCATTGTGATGGGAGGTATTTCCTGTACCTCCCACCTCTCCCTCCTTTGGTCTCCTGGGCAGAGCACGGAAGGGCTCAGCACTGCACCAGCGTGGGCATCGGTGCTGCTTCTGCCTCTCACATCACTGCTGCAGGCGGTGGGATGTACCCTGTGGAGTGTTTCCATCTTCACCGTGTCCTGGTGGGAGGGATGGAAAAGGGCTGAGGGCAATGGACAGCACGAGTCAAAGAAAAGTGTGTTTTGGTCAGACCTGAGCCCTCCGTGTGAGTCTGTTAGTACTGGAGATGCTCCTTAGGGAAGTCATTTGAATAAAAGATCAGAGGAAATTTGAACAAGGGGCTGTAGAGCACAGCCCTGCGCAATGGATCGGCTGTCCTTGCGCTCCCTGCTTACGCAACAATCCTGTTTCTTGGCCCTATCCAAGATTTTGTGGGTTTGATGGGGCTGGGAGTAAGGTTGGACTTGATGATCTTGAAGGTCTCTTCCAGCCAAAACTGTTCTATGATTCTGTAATTCTATGATTCTGTGATTCTACAATTTTGTGATTCTATGATTCTGAGATTTCCCATGTGCACCTAAACACCAGCAAGACATTTTCCTATGTTTTAGCTTGCTTTCTTAAGGAGGCTTTGGAAGCCACTCTGTCTTCCAGTCTTTCCCTAATATCTTTTCCACCTGCTGGCCAGTTTCAACTTCATTCGGCAGAGAGAGAACCTCCCAGGCAATAATTTCTTGCCATTTCTGTGAAACCTGGCACCAGGATAGAGCAAAGAGACCCAAGTGGATGCTGCCACTAGTGTCACATTTATAGCTCTGCTTCTTGATCACCACAGCAGGTTATGGCCCTGTGGCCACAAGAATGTCCCCAGTGGTGTCCCAGCTGGCATGTGCATCTCCAGGTCAGTCCCACTCTCTGATACAGCCTCGTTGGCAAAGCACAAAAGGAATTTGGAGGAGCTGGGGAAGGAAGGAGGGACCATAAGATGCAAATCTGTAGGAAAAGAGCCTTCATGTCTGCTTCTGCATGTGGACGACCTGGCTTAGACCTTGATCTTGGACTTTGAGTCAGCTGGGGAAGACTAAATGGCCGTGCACTCTTGGCTCCTTCGCCCAGGTCTGTGTTACACAGACGGGGTGTGGGGGGGGGTGTGTGGGGGGGATATATGCAGTTTTTAAGGCAAGTGGGGTTGATCAGGAGTGTTTTCACTGTGGTGGTGAGAGGTGGGTTAGAAAGACCCTCGTGTGACTTTCAGATCCAGTTTTGAAATCTTACTTTGGGGAAGAAGCTCTGAGCAGTTGCATGTTGTCTCCCATACACACGCCAGCGAGCTGGGGGAATTTCCCCTTCTTTTGCTTTCTGTTAGGCTCTGGTTTTCCCAGTCAGGGAGTAAAACCTGGTTAAACACATACCCGTGCTTACAGGCCCCAAGCTAACAAGGCTTTTACTGGACATGAGTCGTGTTAACTGCAGAGGAGCCTAACGTGGGCCTCTCTCAGGTCCATCTTTGTGGACTGCACTGGAGAAGGAGCCCTAATCCTCCCAGCCTTCCAGGGCAGACTGGCCTTGTGGGCTGGCTGCATCCACCCTGCGAAGGTTTGCCTCTCCTCCAGGCCTTTACACCACTTCGTAGCCCTGAGACATTGTTCCTGTCTATTGGTGGGGTTCTAGGGCTCAGAAGAGAGTGTTGCAAGCCCTGTGCATTGCTTCTGAGCTGAACCTGATGCGGGGAGCCAGACCTTGGAAGCTGAAAAATTTTGCATGCCTTGACCATGCCTCCGAATGAGTTTTAAAGAGGCCTTTGTCCCTGTGGTTTGCTGAAGGGACCGACCAACCTGCTTGGTAGTTTGTAGCTGTGCAGGCTCTGCCCCCTGCACCTCCCTGCTGCACTCTCCACCTTCCCTCAGTTCCAGTCACCTTTCTACTTTGTTCCTCCACTTTTAACCCTCTCTGCCTGGCAGTCCTGCCTGCACCCCTATCTGCAGGCAGCTTTGGGCAGCAGCCCTGCATCTCCTGATGCTCCTGAGGCATGTTCCCTGCTGTGCCCTTGCATCTGCAGCTGCTGCAGCAAGAGCTTTCCACCAGCTGGAAAAGCCAGGGAGCTATTTCCTTTACAGTCCCACTGGCATTAGTGTACAGAGTAGGTCTTGTCCCCAGTTTGACAGCCCTCTTTTTTCATAGCCCAGTGGCTCCTCTATTCCCCTCCCCACCGCTCTGCTCAAACACAGAGTTACAGAGGCTCTCCTCTTCTCCCTGCCACCGCCCCGGCCATCTCCAGCCCTGCTGTTCTTACTTCAGCCCCTCCTCCCAGCAGAAAGGCTTTTCTAGACTCGTTCCTCATTATTTTTAGGATGTTCTGACTGATTTCTCTTCAGAGATTTATTTTTCCCCACCCTTCCAAAAATTAGAGGTGCAGTGACTCCACACAGCACGCGCTGGTGATGAGCAGCTGCTTCTTGCAGAAAACCCAGCAATTCCCGTCTCTTCCAGCATCCCCCAAAGTTAGAGGCTCTTTTGGTTCCATCAGGGCTGGTTTTGTAATTTGTGTTTTGAAGGAACTGCACACAAGCAGAAGATCTTTGCCACTCTGGGAAGCAGCAGGCACTGAATAAATATGAAACGGTCCCTGGAAAATGGACCCAAAACTTCCACAGATAAACATGTGATCGCTGGCCATGCTGACTAAAAATAGAAGTTATGTGTCTGGTATCTTTTTCACATGGGATGGAGACTGAAGAGAGGTTTTATAAGGTATGCTGAGATAATATGTATATGTGTGCGTATATATCGCTGTATCTCAGCAACATATGTATTTATATTTGGTTTTCTTTTGATTAAGAAGCAGCCTCGGTGTGGGGGTTGGCTATAGCCATCTTTACCTACTTTGGCTTTAAGCAAGTTGCTCACCTGCTTTGAACTTTCATTTTCCTGCCTGTGCAATGGGCACAGTGACGCTGCCCTTATCAGGAACTGCTGAGAGACGTCAGGAACATTTTAAAGCCCGCGGGGGGGACTGGATGGGAGATGACAGACACAGGCGATAGACACTGCAGTTGCTGGATGCCCTGACCCAGCAGAGTGGATCCTGACAGCTGCTCTTAGCAGAAAGAGTTTCACTATTTGCTTATTCTCCGAGACAAACATATGCAAGTGTATTCATGCTCGTAATCTTTTTGTTGCTGAAGTGGCTGAAGGCCTTTCTGCTGCTGCTGAGTTCAAACAGATTCTTCTGGGAAGGGAATCTGGAGGTACCAGTAGGCAGCTGATAAAGCAGAGGACTTGGTAACGTCCCCACCACCTCGCTTTTCTTGCTGTGAAGAGCAGAGCGTTGGGACAGCATTAATTATAGACACAGGATACAGCAAGTAAGAGCGGCTGTATGACAGAAGGAAATACACAGGCATCACTTAGCACTCCTATCCTTTAATTAATAATTAGCCTTTCCGACTGTAGATGAGAATGTCTCAAAAGTGCCAACAGAGAGTTTCAGCTCTTGGTGAAGCAATAAGACAAACCAACCAAGCCTTGAGGAGCTAATTAAGGCATTCGTCATCAGGCTTAGCCTCATCCTCCTGTTCCTCTGGCTTGAAACCTGCGTGGCTGACCCATCCCTGAAGTCCTACATTGAATTTCTATCTGCAGGAGAACGTGGCTGCACAGGGGATTACCCAAGGCTCTGAGGCTGACATGAAACCGCTTGGCTTGAAATGGTGATAGCCATAACCCAAGGCAAACAGGCCAGACTTCAGCCAGCCAAGGCTTGGAGGGAGGGCAAAAGCTGTGATCAATGCTGTCCAAAGAGCCAAGGGGAGTATTTTGTCAGTATCTATCCAATGGGTCATCAGGGAAAGAATCTATTTTATTCCTTCTCCTGGTTCACTTTCAGCACTGGGAAGGGGCTTGTCTGTTCCTCCTGCTGCCTCTCTCAGGCATGTACTGGTCCACTGTATGCTTGCTCCTGTGTCCTCCAAGCAAGGTCTTGGTCTCACTAGGTTTGTGGCAGGAAGGACAGAGTAAGGGAAACACCAAAGGGACCTTCTCAGAAAAAAAAAGAAAAGAGTTTTCTCTCTTAAAACCCCAAACTTACTTGCCTCAGTTCCTTAAGCTGTTTTATGGGTTGTATGTCAATGGTACCAGTCTTAAAATGTTCCTTCATTTACAGAATCCCAGCAGGGTGGGGGTTGGAAGGCAGCTCTGGAGATGCTCTGGTGCCACCCCCCTGCTCCATCCAGCAGGGTCACCCAGAGCAGGGGGCCCAGCAGCGCAG
>JANHGN010007503.1:6238-17635 GCA_024605025.1 Megaceryle maxima | reverse complement strand
AGGCTGCTCTTCTCCAGCTGCACAGCCCCAGGGCTCTCAGCCTTTCCCCAGCACAGAGATGCTCCAGCCCCTCAGCATCTTCACAGCCTCTGCTGGAGTCTCTCCAGTAGTTCCTTGAACTGGGAAGCCCAGCAATGGACCCAATACTCCAGATGTGGCCTCACTAGGGCAGAGTAGAGGGGGAGGAGAACCCCCTTGTACTTTCCCAGTACAAGTATGAAATGTAATAGAGCCACTTGCACAGTGCCAGGAATTGTCTACTTTTATACGTGCATCAGCATTAGAAGATGTACAGCACATTTTGTATCTCACTGCTCCCACTGGTGAACCATCCCTGGTGTGATGGGACTCATGTTGAACAAGCATTCCCAGTGCAAAGTGAAACGCTAGACGTGCTTTGTATGCACATATCTGTGTGTCTGTCTTCATAGGCCAGTTCACAGAGATGGCCACTGGAAGAGCACGATGCACATGATCATTCAGAAACTAAATAATGATTTCTGTATGGTGAGCACTTCAACAACATTCCTGCAAAAACATGTCTCCAAGGCATTTTGCTTGCTGAGAGCATCTCCCTTCCCCACGCCTCCGGGCTAAACCTAAGGTCAAGAAAATTTAGCCAAAAGAATGTGTTTTTCTGAGAAAAGTTGCTGGCACCAGCAGGTGAGCTGGCTGTAAAACACGGCACGTGTGCAGCCATACGGAGGCACCGGGGAAGTTGCACAAGCATGTGGTGCTGGGGCTACGCCTGCAGGCATCTGAGAACTTGATTTCCTTGCTCTGAAGGAGCGTCACTTCTCTTACAGTTAAAGTTACACAAGAGGTTTTATTCTGATGGGATTTTTGTTGTTGTTTACAAAGTGCTAGCAAAAAGAAGAGTGTGGAAAGTGCTTTACTTACTGGTTTGGTGTAGATTTGGGCTAATTCACAAGGAGTAATGAACCCCACCTCAAATACTGCGCCCAGTTCTGGCATCCCCACCATAAGATGCACATAGATCTGTTGGAACAGAGGAGGCCACAAAGGTGATCCAGGGGCTGGAGCACCTCTGCTACAAGGAGAGGCTGAGGGAGCTGGGATTATTCAGCCTGGAGAAGAGAAGACTCCAGAAGGACCTTATAACTCCCTTCCAGTACCCGAAGGGATCCTACAGGAAGGCTGGAGGGGACTCTTGACAAGTGTCCAGTGATAGGACGAGGGGAAATGGTTTTAAACGAAGGGAAAATAGGTTTAGATTGGATCTTAGGAAAAAGTTCTTCAGTCTGAGGGTGGTGAGACTCTGGAATAAGTTGCCCAGAGGGGCTGTGGATGCCCCTCCATGGAGGTGTTCAAGACCAGGCTGGATGAAGCCTTGAGCAACCTGGTCTAGTTGAGAGCCATCCCTGTCCATGGTGGAGAGGTTGGATGAGATGATCTCTGATGTCCCCTCCAGCCTCAGCCCTTCTCTGATTCTATAAATGATAATGGCCACTTTTGAGGAGAAGGCAGAAGAGATGTCTCAGCTGCTCAGCCATTTGCAGTCACGTTCACAAAGCAAATACCTCGAGGTCTGGATTTGGCCCTTGCTCGTACTGCTGCTGAGCAGAACGGCACGAAATAGAATTAGGTTTTGCTTTTTTCCTTTTCCTTTTTCTTCGTTTTAGGATCGTTAGTAAGTTTTTCCATTAGCTTCCCATTCCCAAGGTGTTGCTGTTTGGGAAGCGTGACCACATGTGGTCGGAGCTGTCCTGGCTCTGGCTGAGGGTGATAATAATTGCAATATTTGATCCTTGTGAAACTTGGGTCGTTATCTATTCCCATAGTGTTTCCTCTGGCACAGATTCTCAGGAAAATAATTTCTGGCGCTGATTTCTCTTCGATCGTGGAAATAATCTTCCAAAGGAAGTGGCAGAAGGCCAATTGTTGATCCAATTAAAACAATGGTTGGAGATTAACCCCTTAAGAGTTGCAAATCACACATGTAGTTCATTAAGCACAGAAAAGCAAAGTTATTTGAAGATCCAAAGGTTAAAGCAACCTTAAACTATGGGCATCCTTCCTTCGTAATTCTTAGGGAATGATTCTTTTCCCCCGATGCTCAGCGGATTTGTTATTAGTGGCAAAAAGTCTTGTAAATGAAGAAAAATACTCATGTCACCCGCCCGTTACATAAGCGACCGTCTAACTTTGCATGGCAAGGGGGCTTAATTGAGATCTATTGCTATATATACATTGTTTTTAAAAAGGGAGCTGTCTTGGTGACAATGGGGCTAAGTCTAAGGCCTGATTAGATGGGTTTTGTCTCTTTTTTTTTTCCTTTCTTTTATTTTTTTTTCCCCTTTTTTCCCCCCTGTATAGGCAGCTCTGATTACTGGGAGCGATATCTCACCGTGAATGAATGGCATAGAGGGAGCTGCAAAGACAAAGAGCTGGCTTTGTCTGCTGATGAATTAAGATAGCATGTGGGTGGCTGGGTGGCTGGTGAATAGCACAGACTTCCTTCATCCTCCTGTCACTGAGCTTTTCTTGTGTTTTCATTAAAAAAAAATGGCCTTAATCCCACGAACAATGAATTGAGAGCAAATTAGGGGGCTTAAGAGAGAAAATAATGCTGCATCAATATCTTAGTGGCGACTGAGGCCTTGTCAAAACTCTTGAAGGAAGCAGGATCTTGGCTTTATGTTACTTCAGTAAATGTATAGAGGACGCTGCTGCTGTTCTGATCATCATGTGCTTTCCTCTGGTTTCGCTTTCTGTTATATCCATGAACACTGCAAAAATCCTGAACTTGTGGGTATACTCCAGGAAATGATAAAATCTGTGTTGGATCTGTGATTCACCCTGATCCTCCTGTGTCTTGCTGTGCCTGCGCTCTCTCCCTGGGCTTTTCCAGGTGGTCCCTGCCAGATGCCAAGTCTTTACTGCCTGCAGGGTGGCATTTCTCCAGCCCTCTGCTCTTACGCTGCTGCTAGCAGGGTTACAGCTCCTGGGGCAGCTGGGGATGGATTCGGCACATGCAAGCGGGGCTGGGTCCTGCCAGAGCCTGGGACAGGGACTAGGGAAAGTGGCTCTCGAGTCAAACAAGATCTACTAATTTCCTAAAGGCACAAAGTATTTGCAAGGCAGTGCAAGTAACACAAAGAGGTTTACCTGTCTGTACTTCTCTCTCTGCTTTCAGACATCCCACCCCCACTTCCCATCCCCCTGCCTTTCTTGCCTGCTGGGCTGAATCTCCTCTTCCTAGGGTGGGTGTCCTGTCCACATCTGCTTTGCTTTCCACGTTTCTTCAGGGGAGGGCCTGGAGGGAAGCTACCCTTGGTGATCTGAACTCCTTTGAGACCAGATCCCATCTGCTTTCTCTGTCTTGTTTTAAATCTGTACTGTTTGGTGTTCCAACACCCCCATCACTGTGTCCTTCGACTCACGGGGCTGCACTTGGACAGGCACAGACCCCGCGTGGTGGGATGATGTGGGCATTACAAGTACTTTCCCACATTATTAATTCTCTGCTTAGGGCTATTATTCCTTACTGTTAGTCCAGGAAAGAAACATCTTATTCCATGAGGAGACCTGTGAGACGTGATGTCACAACTTGGCCCAAAAATGGGCTCACCACTGCATACTCTTATTTTCTGTTTTTCTCAAGATTTCCCAACAGCTGCTTTTGTTTGGCCTCAGGTTCCATACATCAAATCCTAAGTCTGGATTTTTAGCCTGTTGGTCTTTCAGTTACTTCCAGAGTCAAGGGCTTGATTGGTCATGCGAGTCTTCAGACCATGATGTTCTTGTCTGACCTTGGGTTAAATGCTGCCTGTGCTGTCGTTGCAAATTGCAGAGCTCAAGTGCAAGGAGAGATAGCAGAGCACATTTAGCCGAGGGGTTGAGAAGAGGTAGTTTTCTATCTGTGAGTTCCAGACATTCTGGCAGTTCACCTGATTTGGGTTTTTTTCTCTTGGGCCACTTCTAGCCCTGGATATTGCAGCCTGTTTGATAAAGATGAGTGGCTTGGAAATTTCTGAGATTCTAAGAAATGGGTGTGAAGTTAGTAAACACAGTTAATAAATACATATGCATTTATTTCTTTACTACCATGTGTGCTTAACTACTGGAAGTTTAATAACCATTTGCATGTGCTTTGAAAAGGTACCACCCCTTTCCTCCTGTGAGGGGGGTAAAACAGTCCAAGCAAGTAAACCTCTCCCTATACCTTGCACCTGGGTCATCCAGATGTGCATACAGAAACTTGTCCTGTGCCAGCAGGCATACTGTATAGGTGCCCTTTGCACAGATGGAGGTTGGCAGCCTTGTTTCTAACCTTGAGGGCTACAGTTCCAGAGCAGATGCCATTGCAGAAGACAGCAGAGCCCATCAGATGTGTTGCTCGTGCTGGAGGTTGTGCTCAAGCTCTTTGGGGGAGAATGTGGTAGAGTTCAAATCTGGCTTAAAACTCAACAAAACCTGACATGATTTCTTCCTAGGTCTTGTCTGGATCCTTTGAGGTAGAGCTCTCCACCTCGCAGCCTCAGTGCTGTAGCCCAGTCTCCCATGGCCATAGTTGGCTTTGCTCTTGTCCTTCTTACAGCAGCTTCTGACGTTTCTTGCTCCTTTACCTACCACCGGTGCTGTTTTTGCAGAATAAAAGGCAGCACTGTATTGAATCTACCTTCTTCTTTACCATGGAAATAGCTCATGGCCTTCTTGCAGCAGAACAAAGGAGGATCAAAAGAGAGAGAAGAGAAAAGGAAAATGCTTTGCTCCATTGGGATGTCATCTAATGACCCCGGTCTTCACTGTAAAAGACAAGACGAGGAATTTAGCCAAAAATAACAAGCTTGAAACTGGGAAACCAACCTGAATGCTTATTTTATGCTTCCTTCTTTTGACCTCACGCTTTGTAGCAATAACCTTAATGGTTAATGCATATATAAAGCATCTGCGGGTCCTCTTTTCCATACCTTAACCAATCAGACCAGAAAACAATACCAAAAGAGATTGGTGCGGATGTTGTGTGTCCAGGCAGAGTACATTGAGTACTGTGCTGTAGTAGGCAGCTGTTATCTCAGACTTTGATTTGGTATAGGAGTTACTGTCTTCAGAAAATGATGCTGGAGCTCAGGAGAGTTCAGTACAATACAGAAAATCCATCATCCTGATTCTCACTTGAGTTCTGACAGTGGCAATGAAACCCACCAAACCCCTAGATTTCCACCATGGTCCGTGGGGCACCAGGAAACCCTTCTCAGTGCTGTCAAGGCAGCTTTCTGCCCTGTGCCATGGGATGAGGTGTTTCAGTATCCTTCATAAAATCCCTTGGGATCTCAGCTCCCTAAGCCCGCTGGCAGTGTCACAGGGTATCCAAAGGCATGTCACTGGCAGTGAGCTCCCCTGCACCTTAGGCCTGACGTGAGGGAGTTGGAATCAAGTAAGAACAGGAGTTTGGGCTGTGGTCCTGGCAGGAACCTCTTCTTACGGGTGAACCGCGAGTTACTGGAGTTGTGCGAAAGCAAAGGGGAGTGCAGCAGCGTTCGGGCCGGTCGAGGTGTGAGTGACGGCGGCGGGCGCGTGGTCAGGGTGCACGCCTGACCTGGTCTTCTCTCCAAAAGACAGATGAGCCCTTCTTGAGCTGTGTATTTTTGCAGGGGAATTACAGGAATTATTTGCGCTATTTTCCCTTGTCAGATGATCTAGAGGGTAGGAAAAGGGGAAAATGAATAAAATAAGACAAAACTTTTGCTCAACCTGACTAAATCTGAAAATGTTTTGTTTGTATTTTGTTGCTAACACTTGAGTTGGAAAGATGATAAAAACAGAGAGAGCAGAAAAGTTTCTTTGGTCTTCAGTGTGGACTTGCCCTTTGGATTGAAAACACTCAGTCCAGATCTCAGCAGCTTCACACACACCTCGAACAAAAGCAGCTCCTGATTGTTTGATATCCTTTATGTTTACAAAGTGAAATAGAAGTCAAGCAAACTACATTTTGGACAACTCTTTCTTAACTGAACTTGCACTTCATTTTCCTTTAGATTGTGCCCTAAATTGAAAATTGGTTTTCTCCTCTGGCCTAGTTAAAACCACAAACTAAACTTAAGATTTAGAAATGGTCTTTAATAGAAATTTTATTAAGATGCAAGAAGGAGGAAAGAAAAAAATCCACTTTCATTTTCTTATCTCCAGAGGAATATGCAGAAATCTTTTTTTCCTTGCAAACTTTGCAAATTTGCTCTGGAGTCATCAGCAAAGGGACTTTATTCCTGTATCATGGAGCGCTCAATACTTTATCTGTCGGAAGACGCATCTCATCTGCCTGTCACTTCTCCTGCGCAGCAGTGCTGGTCCCTGCCGCCGGAGCGGGCAGACACGTTGCCAGGTTGAAGTGCTCTCCTGAGCTGAGCTGAAGGTTCAAAAGCAGAGCCCGGGTGGTTCATTGTTCCCCTCACTGTGGAGCACGCCGCTGCGTTTGCCTTTCCTGCAGAACCACGTCCCGTAACGCAACGGGGCTACCGTGTGTGCCTACGATGGAAGGAGGGGTGGGGATGAGAAACGTTTTGTGGAAAGGCTCTGAGTTAACACCACTGTGAAGTCCAGGGCTTACTGCCAAGGAATTTTGGGGTGGTTTGAATTTATTCCCACTGTGCCACAGAGAATGCTTGCCCTTGCTTACAAAGCTTGATTCTTGGCCACAACAAAGCTCCACAAATGGGTAAACCAGGGCGAGCTGCTGCCGCTTTCATGTATTTCCAGGTACATTAGCCCTGAAAGCTGTGCAAGTTTGCTGGTTTCTTGGACTTCCTTGTCTGGTAAAGTCATGTCCTGTTGCTGTCCGGGGTGAAACAGAGTTTCAACCTGCACTGCAAGTGTAAGGAAAAGCATTTTGGGGTGGGGGGAGGGAGTGAGCATGAATTTGCCGGCACTTTGCTCTTGCATGATGAAAAGAATCTCAAGCGATTAACTAGCACATGGGAGCTGATGCACTGTTGGCGAGACAACTGGTGCTGATTCATTAGACTCTAATTACAAGTTATTTTTACCCATCCTCCCATCTTTACAAAGGGCTGCTTGGAAGGCAGCATTGAAAGTCTTCCTTCATCCAGGCTTTGATAAAAGTCAGATGGAAGCCTGTCTGTCCTCCTTTATGCTTATTTTTTTGGAAGGAATACAAACCCACGTTGCAGATGGAAGGGCACTGCCGTGCTCCTGAGAGCGGCTCGTTTGACTTCTCGCTCAGGCTGGGATGAACTGGAGGGCAGGAAGCGTGGTGCAGGTGATGTTTGCTCCATGAGTGTTTCCAAAGAAAAGTCCCAAGTTTCACTGCAGATCCATGGGGGATCGATCAGCGCAAACCGTGGATTGGACACAGGATCTCAGCTTGCGGGTTTGTCTTTCAGCACTCTTCATGTGTGGTTCTTGGAGTGGTAAAGGAAGTAATTTGTTAGCTGCCTCTCCATCCTTTTCACTTTATTCCCTGTATCATGCAGCAGGTGTAATTAAGAGAGGATCTGGGCCCAAAGTGACACGTTACTGTCCTGTTTATGGCAGCGTGGAGCATGCTCAGGAGGAAGCATCGAAATCCCATATTAGTGCCCTTACTCCCAAGGGCCAGGCTGCTTTCTAGAGCAGACTGTCGTATTTTCCTCTGTACATAGCTTAATGCTCTTTCACTAAGCACTGTCTCTAGTGATAAATTGCCTTCTTTAAAAAATCCTGACATGCCTGGATAAAGCCTCATGTCTGAGGATGAACCAGTTTGTCTTGGTAACCCTGCGATTTTCACTGTGTGGGTGGGATTCACAGACTGGTTTGGGTTGGAAGGGACCTTTAAAGGTCTTCTAGTCCAACCTCCTTGCAGTGAGCAGGGACATCTGCAACTAGAGCAGAGTGACCTGCTTCCCTTCCTTACCTCGAGGTAGCGCTTCTTCACATCCTTTTACATTTGCCATGTCCAAAGGCCACCATAACAGACTAACATGGTGAACCCCTGCATATGGAGAACAGGTTTGGGTAAGGAAGATGCCTGAGCATCAGATCTCCAAAACACCATTAAGCATCCTCTTTCCTTTTAGCTTGTCCTTTCCCTTCAGCCTGAGGTCTGAGGACTCTGGGGTGAATTGATCCAGGTCCTGAGAAGTGTTGGTGCAGGGAAGATGTCCAACCCAGTCCCATGGAGCTGTGACAGAGTGATGCTGGTGGAGTAACATTTCTGATCATAACACTTACCAATTGCTAGCTCCTGTTGGGAGGTTTGGGTTGTGGGCTGGAGTAGATGGTGCAAATCATGGAAAGAGCTTGTTTTCCTACACAAGGAGGATAGGTCTGTTGAGAAACCCTTCTTGGTGAGTTGGCCTGAAGAGAGGTCTGCAAAGCAGTTGTGACTAGTTCAAGTCCAGCATCAACCAGAGCAGCGAGGGTTGTCCTGCTGCACAGTCTCCTTCCTTCCTGACTTATGTGTCTCAGGAACTCAGAAAACCGCCATGGAGCAGGGAGGAGCTGGCTGACCTGAAGCATGACCCACTGAACTCTCTGTGACGGGCCCCTGGTCAGGCAGATGAGTGTGAGCACAGCAACTGCACATGACTTGAGGAAGCCTTCCAGTCTGGGATGGTTCTTAGTCCACAGACCATAATTTATAGGTGATGATACCTGGGCTCTGCCAAGTTTCCTCAAGTCTTTGTTAGAGACCGGAGGGCTGGAGACCATTTATGACATCTGTGAACCCCATTTGGAAAGGACTTTTTTTTTTTTCCCTCCCTGTCTTTCTGAGAGAGTGGAAGTGGTGGAGAGCATGTGTGTAAGGGCAGTAGAGTGAGGAGCCAGACAAATTGTACTGGTGTAATGGAGAGGTCTGGCTGGGGCTCTTTGGCCCAGTTGACCAGGTGGGAGGCAGAGCTTCGGGTGAGAAGAGGGAGCTGGGGAGCAGGACAACCCAAAGCACACCTGACCACAGGAGGTACAGGAGGTCTAGGGGAGAGATGGGTCTGCTGGTGGAAGGCAGACCAAGGCTTGGTGGCTCGCTCAAAGAAGAAAGAACAGCAAATACTGAGACTGTGTATCCTTCTTATTTGTAGTTAATATGAAATTGAGAACAAACCTCCTAAGCCCATTAAGTAGTTCTGCAGGGAAAGTGTGGTGCAGGCTTTTTATTGCCTTCTGGACGAGCACGCGGCCAGACATTTGGCAAGAGGTTCCAGAAAATCACTAGGTAAATGCAAACTACAGGTACTGAGTTAAATCCCTCAGTTCTCTGCTTCTCCCAAACTCAGGAAAGGTATTTTAGTGCAGAAAAAAACCCCAACAAAACAACATATAAAATCACAAATGAGTCTTCTATCCTCTGTAGAAGTAATGGGGCTCCCTAGCGTGGCTGCTGCAAGCTTTAGGTGCAGGAAATGTGCAGGAAATGTTTCCTTTTGTGCTCATTTCACGCAGTCTATAACTTTTGGTGTGCTGAAGGTTGCAAAGGGGAAGAAAACCAAGAGCCCTCTCCTGGCACAGCCTGAAAGGACAGCTGGAAAAATAGCCCAGGCTAAAGGCCTGGGGTGGGCAGGTGAAAGGAAGGCGTGGACCCTGCAGCGGGGCTGAACAGTGAGCCACACACTTTAGTTAGAACCCAAACCCACTCCGGGGATAAATCTGGCGAGAGGATTCTGGGCAGGGCCTTGTGGCAGGTGTGCAGTGTGGAAAGGGGGTTGGTCTTGTGGCTTCTGTCTGGGCAGCCCCTGCCCGGCCGAGCACGGGCGGTGCAGGGGGGTTGAGGGAACACTGGTTTGCGTGGCTGATGGGTGACTGGAGTGCTGTCAAGCCAACTTGCAAGAATTTGCATAAACAGCTCAGCAAAGTACATTTTGAAAGAGGTTTTTTTGGAAGGCAGATCAAGAGGTAACTTTGCAGTTATGCTGGACTTCCTTCCACATGTGAGCAGCAGCTCTGGGGGAAGCACGGTGAGGTTTGCTTCTATCTCCAGACCACAGTCCCCACAGAGACCTGTAAACTGAGCCCAGTTGCTGAGCTGATTCTCATCTCATCGGCATCAGTAGTGAGCAAATAACAGGCTACAGTGAAGTGGGACTTTGTCCTACTCTTCTTCTAAACTTCTTTTTCAGTATTTCCCCATGGGCTCAGGATAGCTCGTAGGCTGTAGGTACAGAGCCTGGGGACGAGCTCAGGGGCTATGCTGCCAGGTGGGTCTGAGCTCTAGGAGCATTTCTTAGAGTGCTTTTTACAAAGCTCAGTGACACCTCAGTGTTGCACCTGCATCATCCATGGCATGGCCAAGCTCTTTTCAATCTGTGCATGTGGTTTGAAAGCCTCTGGTTACTGTGGTGTGTCCATGGTCTGCTCCACACCAGGTTGCCCATGGATGTTACATTGCTTTGACCAAGCCTTTTGGCCAGTGTGGATCACTGAAGAATATTCCTGAAGTGTCCTGTTGGATACTGTTGGATGTTCTACAAACACCACCTGAGGTTGAGACCATCAGATAACTGCAGTAATTCAGGTCTTGTCAATGCTTATGTATCACCCATCGATCCCATACACCTAACTTACATGTAAGCCCAAGGTTTAGGTGTCACCTGTGCAGTATGAGCTCTCCCGTGCCACCCATGTTGTAACTCTTCATTAAAAGCCGAAATACGCGTGAAGGGGTTTGTAAATTAAATCTTTGTGCAGTTGCAGAGCTGCAAAATGCCTCGTCCACCTCAGAGATGGAAGCACAGCTGGGCACTCATTGCTCTTGGGATTTGCAGGAGGTGGGGGGACAGAGGGTGTCAGTCCTCCTCCAAATTTCACATCCCCTCCTACCATGCAAAAGGAGGCTGGGAAGGAGGGGTGTACGTGTCATCTGTGCAGAGGTGATGGCCTCAAATACTGTCCAAAGAAATCAAACCTGCCCCACGTGTCCTCCTGGCTGCCAGGATCCCCAGCTGCTGCTGGTGCAGATGCCAATTCCCCCCCTCCCCTCTCGTCCCTCCCCAGCACACGCCTGTGCTCCCAGTACGGTAGTTTGCAAGCGCAGAGGTCCTGGAAAATGTGAGGTAGTGTGAACGAAAATTAATGTGTTGTCAAAATACATAAACAAACAAGGAGGGGACACTTTCCTGGTGGGCCAGGAGGGCTGGGAGAGGGCCAGAGCCACACCAGTGAGCACCCCGGCCACGTAGTTTGGGTCTGATGTGTGGTGGGGGCTGTGGCTTGGTGCTGGCCCCCAGACTGGGCACCGCCAGGAGAAGGTTACAAATTGTCATCCAGTTTTTGGTGAAACCCTCACATATTACAGACGTCTGTATCACATTATTATCCCTCCAGATCCTATAGACATTCTTCAGTGCTCCTCTGGGGCATCATCTGTGCTGCCAGTTCCCATAACAACTTGTGAATTCATCATTCCAAAGCTGAGGGGTTTTTTTCCTTTTTTTTTTTTTT
>JANHGN010007502.1:54534-94237 GCA_024605025.1 Megaceryle maxima | reverse complement strand
ATTTATTTTGTGTACCAGCTGAAAGCCTGTGTGCTTAACTTTATACCATCATTTAATATAGCCAAAATATAAAATTGAAAATCCATTATGTTGAAAGATCTGGTTTGACCTTACTGGTAAGAGTGCTCTTGGCTTTAACACTCTTAAATTATAACTGTATAAAATATACACATTTGCTGTTGCCAAGCTTTTGGATATTCAGCTTTTTTTTAACACCAACAAACTACAGTTTAAAAATTTCCATCTAGTTTTCTCATACTTTAACACATACAAAATGCAGGTGTATCTAGAAGAAATCAGTTTTGTTTAGTTTCATATGGCTCTACTTCACTCTAAAAAGCTGCTAGATAAGTTTGGTGCTTAGTAGCAAAATTTGTTCAGAATTCTACAGGTTTTCTTACACAATGGTTTCTTGCATGACAGCTGAAACTGAGTTATTGCAAACCCACATGTGCTTTAGTTCCAGAATGAAAGGTCACTAAAGTGCAGGCCTTACTCTGTATAAGAGGATGAGACAAGAGATGTTCACAGTGCCAGGAGAAGAATTGACGGAAAACTTCCGTTTTGTAGTTACTTTTCTACTTTGCTTCTTGCCTTTGTAACTTTTCTACATAATTAGGTAGTATTTTGAACATATTAAATTCAGTATGGAACCTCAAGGTAGTCAGTTACTAAAACCTTTCTTACTATGGATAATTGCCCATTTAACCCTAGTAGTCTAAAATTATCACGTAACTTGAAACGGGATTTTTGTATTTGGGAAGGGTACGTACTGGTCTAACAGGGATATACTGTAGGACAGACTTCATGTTCATTGGTTCATTTTTCTGCGTTGAAATTTAACAGCTGTGCACATTTATGACAGGCAAAATAGTGGGTGTTGTTCTATCCCAGTCTTAACCCAGCAGAGATTTGTCTTGGAGGAGAGGTTACAAGCCTTGGCAAGCTACTGGATAAAACAGCTGTGCAACTTGAGAGATTTTCTTATCTGCTTTAACTTCAAGATTCCACGGAGCTAATTGATAACATTTTCCTCAATTATATGTAACTTCTCTGGAGCTGGATTTTTATTCTGTGGACATTAACATTGTATTGAAGTCACATTATTTGCACAGAATCTCAATGTGTGGCTCTGCCATTGGGATCTGTAGTATTATTTCTTAAACACTTCATCACACTGTAAAAGTGTAGGCATGCTGTTAGAGTTCAGCGTAATACCAAACATCTGTATCACATTGTACAACTTGTAGTAAGTTTCTTAATATATTAGCAAGATCCAGGTTATTTTAACAGTATTTAATCCTTTCAGTTAATAAAACTGCTTACAAAAAAAAAAAAAAAGCTTACTTGGAAAAACATCTATTGACAAGCTTCAGAAAGCAGCAGCAGAAGTGTAAGGTTCAGCATTCATATACAGATATTCTTAAAAATCTGGCATTAAAAGTCTTCGGGTGGACTTGTAGATGTCTGGATAGAAAGTCAAAAAA
This sequence comes from Megaceryle maxima, assembly GCA_024605025.1. Classification (NCBI taxonomy): domain Eukaryota; kingdom Metazoa; phylum Chordata; class Aves; order Coraciiformes; family Cerylidae; genus Megaceryle; species Megaceryle maxima. The sequence goes on along the minus strand of JANHGN010007502.1, from coordinate 92,750 downwards.
TAGTTTGCTTAATGACTTGAAAAATGTCTCCGACTTTCAGCCTGTGGTGGCATAGATAATATTATTGCCATAGATGTGGAATAAATTCAATTTTGTTAAAATTTTAAAAGGGTAGATAATTACTGTTCAGTACGAGCAAACATTTTTATGTGGGTTAGGGTAGAAGGCCTGATGCCGTCCCAGTTAAAGTTATGACAACCCTGCCAACTCAGTGGGAGTTATGTAGACCTCTGTGTAAACCTAAGTGAACTATGCTCAAAGATCAACAGGAGACTCTATTCTAATATCTACTTTTGCAAACTAGTCAGGATGACCTGGGAGGACTTTAACTGCCCTATCTGTTCTTTATCTGTGAAGATAGTCATAACACTTTTAATAGGCATGTAAAGGAACATAAGATCAATATATAGAAAAACAAACACTGAGACAGTGATTTCTTGATTGCTATGTAAATTACTGCTGATATCTAAATTCCCTGTTTAATACTTTGTTTAGCAAATGATTATTTCCTTCCTCAATGCAAAGCACCTCAGTTTTTTCTTACCATCAGGAGTCTGTCTTTTTTTTTGTGTGTGTGTATGTGTGTGTGTGTGTGTGTCTTCAGCCTTTTATAGTTATAACCATACTATTTACACGTATACCACGATAAATATGTTCTGACATTTATTTATTTATTTTTCAATTCGAGCCACTACCAAAAAACATGGTGTCACGACTGTGTGAGTCCAAAAAGGTGTGTGCTGCAGCTGATATGCAACTCCAGGTATGTTCTTTGCACTCTAGTGTCTACTCTCTGTCCAGAACTTGCTTTATATTAATACAAATTTTTTCCTAAATTTTGATATTAATGTAGACACGTTATCTAACTGTATGCAAGATAGTGACAGTTCATTTTGATATTAATTTTCATGTTTGTTTTTGTGAACATATTCTGTGTGGTCTGCTTAAAGTTAAATGACTAAATCTGTAGGAAAATACTGTGAAAAACAAGCTTTTGAAAATGGTTTGATTATTATAATTCCCAAATGTCATTTAAGATTGAATTCTTAAATTAATGAAATTATTTAAGGAGAGCTTGCAGTAGAGGGAGTATTACATACCTTTGGATCATTAAAGAGGACTGAGAGATACAGGCCACCTTAGTAAAATCAAACCAGCTCATTTGTTTACTAGAATGTAATTGGAGTTGCCCTCTGCACCTCCACTATGAAAGTGGCAACTTGTTACTGCCATCAGAATTGGTGGCAGAGCTTTAAGGCTGTAATACTTTTCTGTCACAGTGTGAAGAGCACTAATTACATTCATAAACCTTTATTTTCTGTGGGTGTATGTGATTGATCAGTCATTCCCATAAACAGACTATTGGTCTTATTTTTTTTCAAAGGAAGTAAAAGAAATTAAGGTTCTATCTGAGATGGCTATTTAAGTTTGTTCAGTCCTGCAACAGCAGTTCTCAGCTGTGAATAGTAGCATCAGCATCCAGACAAGTTTTTTTTTTACAGTGAGACTTTGGCTGCACTTAGTACACTACAAGCTTCTGCTGTGTGGTTTTTGTGATTTCATTTTCTTCTTTCTTTTTATTTAAGCCAGAAGCATGTATTTTTTGTTTTTATAGTTTATCTAGTGTTTAGGTGAGATAACTCTGCTAGTACCTTAATAAAGAAAGGGTAGTCATTATTTCTGAGATGTGGAAAGAAACAAATTTAAAGATCAGATCTTCCTAATTCCTCACTTTGAAAAGTACCCAAATGACTGCAAACCAGTCTCCCACTATGAGTTATGCTGGTTAACTGAATTTGATTTAAATAAAAACTTAGTTAAATATTTTCAGTTTGCTCTGTGCTGTTATTTATAGTGATTTAAAACTAATCAGAATATTTCAGTGTGGACCTGTAAAACTACACTTTTGTGGCTCTGAAAGGTTCTCATATAGAGATAGCTGAGAATCCAGAAAGAATGTGGACAAAAATATAATGTAATCATATAGGAAGGATTTTTTTTTGAAGAAAACAATTGTGGATTGAAATAAAATTTATAATTTGTGAAGTCTGCCAACACAGAATAATTCACCAATGTACAGACCACTAACCACCAAAGTATTGATCTGGTTCTTTCACATGCACCCATTCTTTTCTGGTGTGTCCATAACAGCTATATATAGATCTGAAAGATTCTGTTTCAACTTTGAATATGTATTTGCTATAATCTAGTCAATGTCTGAGGCCGAATTGACAGTGTGGGGATTAAAGAACACTGTAAGTCACAGATATATTAACAAGTGACATGGCTTCCCTCTCCTGTGGCAGGGGAGATGGCATGCTCCTGAAGTAAGTCAATAAGGGATCATTGCATTAGTCCCATGGGGTGGGCTGTTCAATCCCCCTGCTACTGTTGGCCCTCAGCTGCTCCTGGAGTCTCTGTAGGGTCTGTCCTGGAGTGACTCCAGACCCCATAGCTTTAGAACTGGGGAGAGAACACCCACTTCTGGTGGGCTACATTCTTGAGGGTGCCTAATGATTGACTGATGCTGGCAATGACACATTGATTAAACAGGCTGCTTTCCCTCAAATCAATCATATAATTAATGTCTAACCAGCCTCAACCATGCCAAATGAGCACAGTGTCACACTGAATAATATTATTAATTTCCTACTTTCAGCACCATGTTTTTGGAGATTCCAAATGTAACAGACACAGAAATGTGCACTCATTTCAGAGACAGACTGGCAGAGCCATTCTGTTTATTAATTAAAAAATGTTCCAGATAAGTTGAATGCATAGCAGATATAAAATTCATACATTTCTTTGTAGAAGTGTGTTGTTACTCATGCAGATTTAAAAGTATAGTAATTTATTGAAGAAGAACATATATTTCAATAGGTGCTAAAGTACATATGTACTACTAATGTATATACCCAAAAAAACCTGTGAATGATGACTCTAATACCATTCCTTCAGACTTTGCAAAGAGTATATTCTATATTGATGGCTAGATGCTATGTAAGCCATATTTCACCTTTAAAAGAAAGAAATACACTTACAAATTTTCCAGCATGGGGAAAATGCCTAAAGGTTCTCTTGTGGTCTGTTCAGAAAATGTCTATTGGCATGTGAAAATAAGAAATTATGTTGGTACCTCTGAATTTTTTTCCTGCTCTGTAATCAATTTCTCAGGAGGAAAGACAGGAGAATCCATTCACATTCCCCTAAGGCTTTTGCCATGCCGATTGATTCCCAGAGTCTTTCTGTTAGTAGTAGTAGTAACTTGACTAGAAAATGCATAACTGTTTACATATTAATGCTGTTAAGCAGACAAGAAGCTAAAAAGAACTTGAATCACATGAAACTAATAAATACCATTGTCAGAGCAAAGTAGAGAGACGGTTTGAAGATAGGTAACTATTTGATGCCCTTTTTATATTGATAGGTCTTTTGGGAAATGTGCTTTACTGAAACTAGAAATAATCTTCTAGCTGCTGCTTAGTATTAAGTGTTAGCACACTCCTCAGCAGCATTACCTAAAATCCTGTGGTCCTGGGATGTGTCTTCCTTTCCCATTTCAAAGGTCTGTGTAAACACACAGAACTGTTATTTGTAGATGGGAATGCTTATGGCCATGAAGTTCATTCAAGTTTATTTTCAGGGATAGATATATATATATATTTTTTTTTTTAAATGTGCTGTCCAGGTGGCCTGGCTCATAGCTTTCTTCCCACGCTTTACATGTGCCAGGACTGGGGGAAAGCTCATAGCTGGCTTCAATGACTCATTTGCCTATCACCACGTTGTTCTTTAGGTAGTCCATTTCACTGGCCTTCAGCTGACATTTCCCTTCTGCTGAGCTATGAGTTGAGCTTTTGCTCCAGTTCCCTGAGCACAAACTACTAGACTCCAAATTTTACTTAAAAGAAGGTTTACTGCTATGTAGCCCACTCCATCTCGTGAGGAACATTGAAGAGCAACTACAAACAGGCCCTAACAAAGTTGAGAGGTAGGAAAAAGAGAACCATGCTGGGCTGAAGCAGGATGATAAAAGTCTGTTGTCAGATGCTGAAGTTCCTCATGTTTGGTTTGGGTTTTTTGGAGAGGACAAAGAAGTTGGTATGAAGTGACTCCTGCAGAGTCATGAAGGCCTAGGGAGACAGAATTAAGTGAATTATAAGGACTGTTACATACAGTAATTTTCAGATCTCTTAATGGTACTTATTGTTAGCATATTCTCAGTCACTCTTGCTACCGTAAGTGCTGTAGCTTTTGTTAAATTTAGTTAAAAAAATGAACTGGGATTCTAGTAGACCAGCTCTGAGGATGAAAAGTACAAGCAAAAGCATTGCAAAGCTTCTGTTTTTTGTTTTTTTTTCCAAGAGTAAAAATTATTGTTGTTTTTACAGTGTAGTATAGGTTTTTCTTTAGATTTTTAGTTTTTCATGTTACCAGGATAATGATGGAAAATTTAAAATACCCCCGCAGAATTTGGTTAAAAAAAATTAAAATGCTCATGATTGTTTGCCATTTAGTACAGTGTCTTTCTGAGTTATGCTCTGAACTGACAATTTGCTGCCTACTCTGGGTTTGTAGATGGATGATATTAAGCAGTGCTTGCATATCTTGTTCAGTGTTGCTGTCTGGGTCACAAAACTTGAAATGCTATTAATGGCTGATTGTGCAAGTTTAGGTCTTACTGACCTCTTTTCTCCTCATTAACCATGTAGGAAGTAAGCAGGAATTTCAGGAATAGTTCCTGCAGGTCATGGCTTCTTCACCCCTCTCATTGTATCTGTCAGTTTTTCTTCGGAAAAAATCAATTTTGACATTTAGCATTTGTCAACAAACATTCTCAAAGGAATGACCAGCAGGTCAAGGGAGATGATTCTCCCCTTCTACTCTGCTCTTATGAGAATGCATCTGGAGTACTGCATCCAGCTCTGCAGTCCCCAGTGTTAGAAAGACACCGACCTACTTGAGCAGGTCAAGAGGAAGGCCATGAAGATGGTCAGGGCTCTGGAGCACCTCTCCTATGTGGACAGGTTGAGAGACTTGGAGTTGTTCAGCCTGGAGAAGAGAAGGCTTCAGGGAGACATTATTGCAGCCTTCCAGTACCTGAAGGGAGCCTACAAGAAATCTGGAGAGAGACTTTTTATAAAGGCTTTTAGTGATAAAACAAGGAGTGATGGCTTCAAACTGGAAAAGCATAGGTTTAGATTATAAAACAGGAAGAAATTCTTTACTGTGAGGGTGGTGAGGCACGGGAAGATGTTGCCCAGAGAAGCTGTGGATGCCCCCTCCCTGGAAGTGTTCAAGTCCAGGCTGGATGGGGCTTTGAGACCTGGTCTAGTGGGAGGTGTCCCTGCCTATGCAGCAGGTTGGAACTAGATGATCTTTAAGGTCCCTTCCAACCCAAAATGTTCTGAGTCTATGCAGAAGACAGCTTCTTTATGTTAGAAGGTAGCTTATTCAAACAGAAGAAATATGGTCCTTTAGAAGCAGTCACAATTTGGGTGAAAGTATATGTTGTATCAAGCCAAATTAAAATAAAAGCTGAATTCTGATAAGTTATTAAAGAGTTAAGAATCTTTTCACAGGTTGAACGGATTGTGTTATTCAGATCACATAACACAACCATTCTTTATGGATGTTTGGAGTTGGATTCTCCGTGGATGGAGAATGTCTCCAGCCTTTTCTCCATAAAATTTCTGCATTTCATGGTTATAATTTCTAAAATAGTGTATTTATCTCATTGGTAATGGTATTACAGTGTCCCTGGGAGTGTGACTGGGCCCAAATCTCTAGCCTAATTATCTGCTTCATCTCTTGCAGAAAAGCTTTTTGAGGCTCCCTACTGTCAATTTTCCTGTGAAATGTGCCTACCACAGGATGGCCTGACCTGAACTCTTTGGCATAAATATCTGGATCCACCAAACATCCCAAAAATATCTTGTGTTGCACAGCAGTGGCTGTCTGTCTTTCTTGCACTTCCACAGAATAAGAAACCTTCGTAATAAAAAAAAAAAAAGTGCATTTTTTTCCAGTGATGGTACACACTGAGCTTTGGCACTGTCTTCTGTCCGTACCTACTTCATGTTTGCTGTTAGGGTTCCAGATACTCTGCTTTGATATTTTTGCTTGAAAAGTCTTTTTATTGGTTCTGCTTTCCTGATCTCCAAACACCTCAGTAATTTAGTCATGCACCTGCATTCTGCCATCGCTGACATGATTCTGCACAAAAATTGCCTGTGAACCAGCCCTTACCTCTGGTGAAGTACCCTCCTGGTGCAGTGTGATCTCAGGCTAACCTCATGCTGCAGCAATTTATTGCTCTGACTGTGAGAACTAAAGCAAATGAAGCATCTGCCTTAGTACTACACTGAGTGCTCTAGTAGAAACTCAGGGGCATCAGCTGCTCCACGTACACCTTCGTATGTTCACTGCCTGGGCTGTAACTTGTCCCTGCTGGTCTGATGTGTTCTCAGGGCTGTATGCACACATCTTGGAATACCTTGTTTTGCTGTGTCTGCTCAAATAACTTTAAGTCTTTTTATTAAAGCTATTTAAAAATATTCTTTTTGAAGAGGGGATTGCTGAAGGGCTTTAGGGACAGTTATTAATTATATTTTAAAAGGCAGGTGATTTAGTATTGCCAGTGTTCTCAGTGCTTTAAACATGAATTAATGATACATTATGATGGTGGTGGTTGTTGTACTCCAAAAACCTGTTTCTCTCCTTGTATGTTATAATAAAAATAGAAGATTTTAAAAAAACCATGTATAGTTAAACTCTTCCCTCTCCCTATTATCTCTCTCCCATTCTTTTCTATTTGTCTCTTTTTGGTTGTCAGATGCCAATGCCATGTGCCAAAGACAAACATGTATTTTATCTCTTCAGGTATTTTATGCTGCCTTGGACCAAATCTACCATGGGAAACATCCTCTAAAAAAGTCAACCACAGAAATTTTAAAGGAAACCCAGGAGAAAGTTTATGGATTGCCATATGTACCTAATACAGTGAGTAGAAACTTACTGTATAAGCTACAGCTTCTCTTTGATAGCATATTAATATCCCTACCTCTCCTTGCATTTTACTCCTCACACTCACATACTTATTGTTCTATTGCTATGTTGATAGACTTCTTTATTTCAACCACTTTATCCAGAGCATGGAATAGTAGGATTTTTCAGCTAAAAATCAAGATTTAATTAATGTATCTGGTTTTGTATGGGTGTAGTCTTGTCATGCTAAACTTGAAACTTAATTTTTCTTTTATTTTCTTATTAGGGAAGGCACTGTAAGCAGTGCATCATGAAGATGGTTTATCCTAGCTTTGCAAAGGACTGTTTGTAAAAGGCAATAAACCACTGTGGTGCATATTGGTGTCAGCATGTGAGAGTAAGGCAGTATGAAGTAGGACTTGGAAGTAAGTTTTTCTCATTGCTGAGACCTTTGGCATGTCACTTACTTACCCTTTCATGTAATATCTGAAAGTGCTAAAGCCCTGAGTTCTACTGAGCTATGTAATTTTGGTCTTCATCATGAGTAATTGTGCAGTGTGTTCTGTACTTCCTGTGACATCCAAAGGTGCCGTTCGCATAGATGATACTTGATTTCCTTGGCTGTCTGGAGCTGAATTCTCAGCTGGAGCATGGCCCGAATCACTGTTAGACACTTTGATCAGAATCCCCAGATCCTTTCTCTGTTTTTTGCTTCTCGGGAAATGTGCTTTTCTCATTAGTAAAAATGTGACTTTCGTTCTCTGAGAAGGGTGTTAGGAGATCCGTGCTTCAGCCCTTTCCTTGATGAAACTGTACTGCCTCTGCTGGCCTGGCAAAGCCAGAGAAGTGGAAGCGAGATGTCATCAGATTGCGATGTCTCACTTCTTAACATTTTCATAAGTGTTGTTTTACACCATTTCTCCATAGGTGTTAATTATCCAGTGAGTGGAACAGTTCTGTGCTTTGCAAGTTAGCCTGCTGTTTGTGTTCCGCTTAAATGCACATTTCCTCTCAATATGAAGGGACACATCGAGTGAACATCTGAATTGCCAGGAAGTCTATGTTCTTTACATTTATTGAATGTAGAATTAGTGTGTCTAGTCAAGAACTGTAATACAATTTAAATTTCAGTAAAACTTAGTGAAAAATCACATTAGAAGAATGCTAGTGCTCTGTAGAGTAATTAATGTCTTTAATTTGGCTTACAGTCCATTGCTGCTTTTTCTTCCAAACTCAAGATATATTTGCAGTTTAATTTGTAGTCTAGATAAAAAAAAAGTCTTGAAAGTAAAAGTTGGTTTTAGTGAAGAGAGTATATTCATCTTTTAGTCATTTCATTTCAGAGCTAGACATTGAAATACAGTGAAACAGACCTCATCTGTCATTTGTCTGTCAGAAAAAAACTATTTTGATTATTTGAATTTTAGCTGCTTTCTATAGCTTGACTTTGAATTACAAAGTGAAGTCAGGTTTTTATATCTTCAATTAGTTGTGTTGGGTAATTTTTTTTTTTCTTAGTGAAGATCTTAACTTCATTAATATGTCTGTCAGTGCTGTATAAGCAGCCATTATTATCTCCTCCTGGTAAACTTCCCTCTTACTGCTCTTGACAGGCAGGTAAACTTAGTAAATAGCTTCTAAATGTACTTGGGCTTCAATCTCATTGTGCAGACTCATTTTCTGAAGTAAAGCCACAGCATATGTCTTCAGCAGATGACTTTTTAGCTTTCCGAGACACAACTTAGATACAGGGCAGTTTGTACTCATCTTTTTTTATAGTACTTTCAATAAACTACACTTAATAAGTAAATGCTGCTGCACCTATGTGGTGATACCTATTTTAAGGTAAACGAAAGTATCCTCATCAAATACCATGTCTTATGTGCCAACAGTAGAAGGGATAGTGGGAAGAAAACCCTGTATTTGCTGTTAAGATCAGCTTTACAAGCATTAGATCAGTTGGCACCACATGCAGTAGTATTTACATTGGCTGCATTGACACAGAGGGTCGCAGAAGCTAGTGCCACATGCAAGGCAGAAGAGTGGAGCAGACTGTAGACAGACAGAAGCACAGAGAAACAGCACTCCATGAGACTTTGTTTTCCTAAAGAATGCAAATCTCAATTTCTGGCTGGTCATTGCTTAAGTACACAGGATTTGCTGCTGGCTCCTGGAGCATGAAATTCCACTGGGATTTCTTTGCTCTATTACCAAATCCAGAAGCTGATGACTGCCAGGCAGGGGGCAAGGAAATGTATCTGCCTGTTTTCTGTAGTGTCTGGCGGTTTTGTTGCCAGAGGAGATTTGAGTTACTGAGCTTGGAAAATTAGTAGAAATTTTACGCGGGATGGAGTCTAGAGTCCTTGTGATGCCTTCAAAAAGCATTCAGTGTTCCTTTTGACTCTTCTAAGAAAACAAGATAAACTAAATCATAATGACCACACATTTTCTTGCTATTTCTTCATGAATGCACTTGGTGCCAAAATCTGTGCACTGTGGGGAGCTCAGTACTCTGCTTTTGCTCCAAACTTTTCTTCAAATTACAGCTTATTTCTCATCTCTTGTGAAGCCAGTTTCCATTTCCTATGGCCTGCCTTGTAAACGATAACACTGTCTGCTTTTAGAGTATCTCCCCTGGTCTCTTCTACCTTTGTCTCCAGGATGCCCAGAGAGACTTATTAAAAAGTATCAGGTGACCCTTTGATCAACCTGAGACATGATCAAAGTTTCTCCCCATATTCTGTTGCTTAGTCCCCTGCCTATCCCCAAGTTCAGACTTGAAAACTACTTTCCTTTTGAGAGAGTCATCAAAACTTAATGATAGGCCATTGTTAAGTCTTGTGCCAAGCGTAATAATGCCTATCTCCTGCTATAGATTTCAGTTCAATATTGTAACAAAGAAGGAGACACAAGGTAAACAGGCTCTGCAGTGATAGTGGAGTTTGCAGCCTCCTGCAATTACAGGAAATAGTTCCCAATAGTGTAGTGGATTTAAAATAAACACCAGCTCCTCAAATCATCATACCCAAATTTTCTTTGTATAATATTGAATTAGTTTGAATTATTGATTCTTATTTTCAAAAAAATGTTAAGAACTTACACATTTATTGTCTGTCCATTGTAGTAACTTTTCTTCATTCTAATCTGGAAGTTTGGTGGGAGATGCTGGTTTGAGTTGTGACTGTGAGTTAAAATGGCTTCCAAGAGTGAAGCACAATGAATTAATGTTCTTTTTTTAGATCACTGCCAAGTAGTCCATTTTGTACTTCTTAAAATTAGGTGGCCATCCAGTGAGCTTTTCTTCCAGAAACAGAATAATTTCTTGTGTGGTACTTGAGTACAAAGTTCATTGTTGGAATTAACCCACATACATCATTAAAATTACATTTGATAGGAGGGAACATGTTGGTATGTAGGGAGCCTTTTGATATTTTTTGGAACACTAAATATTTTGCTATATGCCTTTTTGCTCTAGCATGTTAAGTACATATTAGTTAAGAAGGACCATCTCTACTGGTGGCCTAAAAGTTAGATCAGGTTATAGGTTTAAATATGCTTATATGCTTTTGTCCAGAGTACAGGATTCTTTGGTAGCATGAGAACTTTTTAATGGCCTATAGTTGCTAGAGATTGGAGAGACCAAAACACCTGTGAGACCAACTATATTAGCCAGCCAAGTTTGCCAACAGAAAACAAGGCTGGTATTGTTATAGATACCCTAGAGGGAAGAAGTGTATAAAAAATGGCGTATCACCAATGTGGTTGTTAGTCTTTCTTCTTCCTGCAGCTGGGGGGACTCTGCCCAGACAGGGATCCTGACCTTAGAAGGCTCCACCTAGGCCTGTGTCTTAACTTGCTAGGACTGTGTCTGTCGTGTTCCTGACAAAGGAAATAGATGGAGGAGATGCAACCAAATGTTTGGAGTGCTTGCTCTGGGAGGCTGTCAGGCACTACAGGAAGATGCGGCTTGCCATGGGTGCTGAAAATACAAGAATTTCATTAACAGGGCATGTATAAAGGAGGCATTAACAGGGACATCTGGGAGGTTGGTCAGCTGAAGAGGAGTTGGTGTCACTAGCTGAAGAGAACTAGCTTCTCTGCAGAGAGAAAGTAATGTCTGCATCATACGTTGTGCTTGAACCTCCTTTTCATTTTGTTGAAGACAACTTGAGAGCAAATTGCAGCTGTATGCCTCTTTTGCCTTTCAGGCTCTGCAAACATGTTTGGACAGGACAGACTGGATCAGTGAGCTGAGGCTGGTGGTATGAGGTTGAACAAGGCCACGTGGCAGGTGACCCCACTTGGGTCACAGCAACCCCATGCAACACTACAGGCTTGAGGAAGAGTGGCTGGAAAGTTGCCTGGTGCAAAAAGACCTGGGGGTGTTGGTTGACAGCTGCCTGAAGATGAGCCAACAGTGTGCCCAGGTGGCCAAGAAGGCCAACGGCATCCTGGCTTCTATCAGAAATAGAGTGACTAGCAGGACTAGGGAAGTGATCATCCTTCTATACTTCACACTGGTGAGGCTGCACCTTGAATACTGTGTTCAGTTTTTGGCCCCTCGCTACAATGCAGACATTGAGGTGCTGGAGCATTTCCAAAGAAGGGCATCAAAGCTGGTGAAGGGTCAAGAACACAAGTCTTCTGAGGAGTAGCTGAGGGAACTGGGGTTTAGCCTGGAGAAAAGGAGGCTGAGGCGAGACTTCCTCCCTTTCTACAGCTACCTGAAAGGAGGTTGTGGCAAGGTGGGGATTGGTCTCTTCTCCCAACAAGTGATAGGACAAGAGGAAGAGTTGTCAAGTTTGTGCCAGTGGGGCTTTAGGTTGGATATTAGGAAAAATTTCATCATCAAAAGGGTTGTAAAGCACTGGAACAGGCTGTCAGGGAAAGTGGTGGAGTCCCCATCCCTGGAGGTATTTTAAAAAAAGTGTAGATGGGGAACTGAGGGACATGTTTAGTGGTGACCTGGCAATGCTGGGTTAACAGTTGGACTTGATGATCTTAAAGTTCTCTTCCAATAAAAATGATTCTATGATTCTTAGGAGTTTGAAAATGACTCAACCTCATGCTTAGTTCTGTTAGGTAAACCAGAAGCCAAAAATGGAGACAGTGTGGTTTCTGAAGTTCTCTGTCACAGTCTTGTACTGATGATGATCACTCTGCAAAGCGGTGCTGCAATGGAGAGTATTGTCTTAAACAGGCCTGGCCATCAGCCTACTGAGGGCTGGATGGCAGTTTGAGTGAAGTATCTTGTTATTGAATCTACCACCTGTGTCACTGTGGTATCTGTCATCTTAGAATTTCTTGTTAGGTCTTTGGAATGACTGCTAATGCATAGTTTTAACTCCAGTTCTGTACACTTCATGTGAATATCAGTAACAACATATAAAAGAGAACACAGTCAGACTGGGCAAGTGATGAGGCAGCTGTCTTAAAAAAATAAGTGATAACCCTTAACCTCCAAAGGTAAAAGTGGTTTCGATTTCTGAAAACTTTACTCACTCCTTGAACATAAATCTTGAAATTGTTGGTAAGAAAGGCTTAAGTAGTGGCTGCCTATTAAATTTTAAACTGTGATTTCACTTAACATTTATCTAAAATCTTCCCAAATTTGTCTTAGATTTATTAAGTTAAACTAATGTAACCTTAGAACCTAAGCAAAACTGAAAACTAAGTTAAAGGAAATGAAAAAAAAGAGATAAAAGGTCGAATTGGTGCTGTTGGCAAAGAGCTTTTAAATGACCGATACTGGGTTGAGGATGAGGGAATAAGATTTATGGTCCTACTAAATAAGATGCTGAAAAGAATGGAGTGGGAGAAAAAGATTGTACATTTGAATATCTGAGAAAAGGATGTTATAAGAAAAGTAGAAGCCATATAAAGGTATGAAAAACAAGACAGGATGAGCTCTATTGAGTCAAAAGCAAAACTGTGGAAGTGTTGAGCAGCTTAAAAACCCAGATTGGCAGTAATGATTAGAAACAATGCATCAGAAAGAGGAAGGCTGACTGTAAAATAGCTAAGTATGATGATTCAAAAGACATTATGTAGTTATCAGAAACACTGAACCAAAGACACAAGCTATCCTGTTGCAAAAAGTTTTGGTAATAAGAAAGTAAGCTCTTTAAAGACTCTATTAAGATCATAAAAAATAGAAATAATTATATGACAAGAGGTAATTACTAAAAGAATTCAAGTATTCAGAACAAAGAAGACTAAGAATGCTGAGTTGCAAAATGCAAGTAGTGAAAAAATAAAAGGAGGGTTGGGGAGTGTACAGCAATTGATGTCAGAGAAAGAAAAATTCTGTGCCACTGATTCATTGTTTTTAAAAAATAAGAGAATTTTGATCAGGTAAGTAATGAATATAATTTTTGAGATGGATAGAAGCACAACTGAGATTAAGGAATGAATGGGACAAAATAATAAGATTATATATAGTCATGACACTGACGTGGAAGAATTATCACTCACAGAGTCATGAAAAAGTGTTAGTGCTGTTATGGTTAAGTCCTGTTACGAAGAGAGGAGAACTTGGGAACTGTAGGCTAATCATTCAGGCTTTGTCACTCAAGGAGTAGTAAAACCAATTATTAAGCAGCTCATAAGTACCTTGAGAACAATCAAGAGAGCAAAATAACCACGGTTTTGCTAAGAGCCATCTGAGCTGGAAACATCCACTTTCCTTCTTAAGAAATTGATTGACCTTTGGGATAGGAAGGAAGTGCTTGGTGGCATAAGTCTAGACTTAGCAAGCTTTCTGACACCTGAAAATTGTAATTCTATAAGCGATCTGGAGTTATGGCTGAGGCAACATGTTGAAACCATGCTGACAGAGCAGTTGAAAGCTTAGTTTCAGACTGGGACATTTTAAGTGGAAGTCACCAGGAGTCTGTCCAGGAATTACTGCAGTTCTGTGTTGTTGTTCATGATTTGGGTGAGAATTTATTTATAATATTTATAAAAGCTCCTTCAGTTGACAAAAAATGCAGAAATAATGAAAAGGAGAATTTAAATGATCTGGAGAGTTTGGATCACTGTGTTGTAAGTCAAACAAGCAGGGCAGATGCCTGTCTTGACTGAATAGGGAACTCCTCATGGAGCTCAGGAGGAAAAAAAAAACCTGTATGACCCCTGGAAGCAAGGTCAGGCTTCTCAAAAAAGAGTACAGAGCTATGGTTTGTATATGCAGGGAGAAGACAGAAAAGACCAGAGCTCAATTAGAGTTAAAACTGGTGATGTTTCAGATAATAGAAAGGTTTTTTAAAGTATGTTAATAGCAAGAGTAAGTCTGAAGAAAACATTGGACTGATACTTGTTGAAGGTGGTCATCTGATTAATAGAGATGAAGAAGAAGCAGAAGCATTTGATTATTTTATTTTATTTTATTTTTATTTTATTTTCCTCAGTCTTTGATAATACTGATAGACCTTGGGCTGCCTGCTTCCCTGAGATGGAGGACCATGAGTGTGGGAACTTTCCATTTGTGGACACTGAAATTGTAAGGTACCAGCTGTATCAGCTGAATGTTCACCAGAACATGGGGCCTGATGGGATTCATTGCAGAGTTCTGAAGGAGTTAGTGGATGTTCTGGTCGGACCCCTCTCTATCATCTACCAAAAGTCTGGGGATGTCCTTGCTGACTGGGAGCTGGCCAATATCATTCTAATTTAAAAGAAAGGCAGGAGGGAAGACCCAGAAACTACAGAGCTGTTGGTCTAACCTTGGTTCCTGGAAAAATTATGGAGAAGGTTATACTGGGTACTACTGAAAGGCGTTTAAAGAACAGTGTGATCATCAGGCACAGTGAACACTGGTACACAAAAGGAAGGTCCTGTTTAACTGATTTAATACCCTAATTTGATAAGGTCACACATCTAGTGGATGAAGAGAAGGTGGTGGATGTATTTTTTATGGATTTTAGTAAGGTTTTTGATGCTGTCCCATGCAGCATCCTTCTGGACTGAGTTGTCAAAGTGCTGGTTCAGAGTGTGCTGGGTGAAGAACAGGCTGAAGGGCAGAGCTCAAAGGATTTTACTGAGTGGGGATCCATCTGGCTGGCGGCCAGTATCCAGTGGTGTTCCTCAGGACTCAGTTCTAGGGCCAGTGCTGTTCAACATATTCAGTCAACGACCTGGATGCAGGAGTTGAGTGCACCATTAGCAAGTTTGCTGATGATACCAATCTGGGAGGTGCTGTTGACTGTCTTGAGGGGTAAGAGGGATCTAGACAGCCCAGTGCTCCAATTTATGATTAATGGTATGAAAAGTATCAAGTCCAAATGCCAGATTCTGCACCTAGGATGGAGTAATGCCAGAACCAGTATAAACCAGGAGAGGAGTGGCTGGAGAGCAGCCGTGCAGAAAGGGGTCTGGAGGTGCTGGTTGACATCAGGCTCAATAGGAGTCATCAGTGTGTTCTGGTAGCCAAGAGGGGAAACCACATCCTGAGGTGCAACAAACACAGCATAACCAGACAGTTAAAAGAAGTGATTATCTCACTGTATTCAGTGTTGTGCGATCCCACATTTAGTACTGTGTGCAGTTCTGCGCCCCGTTCGGGACAATTTAAGAAGGAAGTGAAGGTCCTTGAATGTGTCCAGAGGAGGGCAAAAAGCTGGTGAAAGGGGCTGGGAGGAATGTCCTATGAGAAGCAGCTGAGGACTCTGGGCTTGTTTAGCTTGGAGAAAAAAAGAGGCTGAGGGGTAACCTTGTTGCTCTCCACAGCTTCCTGAGGAGGGGAAGTGGAAGGGGAGGTCCTGAGCTCTTTTCCCTGGTATCCAGTGACAGGATGCGTGGGAATGGTTCAAAGCTGCACCAGGGAGCTTCAGATGGACATTAGGAAGTGTTTCTTTACCTAGATGGTGGTCAGCTTCCAAGAATGCTGCTTGATAACCCAAGCCTATCAGTGTTTAAGAGGCATTTGGCCAATGCCCTTATAATATCCTTTAACTTCTGTTCAGCCCTGAACCAGCCATGCAGTCAGACTAGATGATTCTTGTAGATCCTTTCCAACTGAAATAGTGTATTCTATTCTAGTTTGCATTAGGAAAGCAATTAAAGACATAAGTATTTAAAGAAAATGAATGGCAGAAGAACATGTTTTGTTTTTTTTTCATGGGATGATATTAAAGAAAATACTTGGGGTTTTTTTTAGTATATTTTAATATTTTGTGTTGTGGACTTAGCAGATATTATTGTGTCCTTTAGTAGGTATCTACCTCTCAAAGAGATGTAGAAAAACTGGAAGAAATACAGAGAAGCAATTTTGGAAAGATGATAGATTTGGAAACTTGACCTATGAGGAAAGTTGAGGAAATGGGGTTTATTTGCCTAGCAAAGAGAAAATTATGTGGGCACACATGAGTGTGTTCTGGGATTGAAAACCTTTGTGAAAAAAATCATTGGAGTAGAGACTCTGATCATTTGTTTCTTATGAGTGAGCAGATATTAGGAGGGGAAAAAGGGTTTAATTTACAGCAAATGTGATTATGGTTAGTATCTAATCTTTTAAGCTCTTGTCAATCCTTTCCCTCATTTGTGGAACAAGGAAACAGCTAAGTAGGAAGCAGGAAGAAGGTCTCGGACCTCCCTTACCATGAGTTTTAAAGAAACCACTGTTGTAGATCACAGAGATGTTAATTCCATAGTAAGGGCAGAGAGCCTTCACAGAAGATTGCTTTTCCACTTTTTCTCTCTTCAGTTACTTGAAAAGGCATTGATGTTGCTCATACTCCACTTTTTGGAGTGTTTTGAAGAGAGATGAAGTCATATGTCATTACTCAACCACTTGAAGTTTGTGTAACCCCTTCAAAGTAATTTTTTACCTTGCCATGTTGGGCACTAAAGTTGTTTACACAAAGTGCAAATCCCTGGATTAGTTTTCATATGATCCTTCTTAAAAGTATACTATAAAATCAAGTGGAAGAGCCTGGCTCCGAGGAAAAGATTAATAACGAAGTACACAGTGAACTCTGGGGAAGTGATAGTTTTATAAATAATTAATAGCTAAAAGCCATTTCAAAAAGATTGGTGCCCTGCTGAGGTCAGTATTAAAGTAGATGCTGTGACTTTCAAAAGCTCTTAAGGTCACTCTTCAAGGTTTGTTTAGGTTTCTGTCTTTCTGGAGTTGAGTTCATTTTATGATAAAGAAAATGCTGATAGCAAGTACTGCGAAGATTTGTTTTCTGGTGGTAATATGACACTATTCACTGGGCAACTCTCTACAGCAGCAGAGTGTTTACAGATATTGTAAGATATGAAGCACTTCTAAGGAAATTCTTTTTGCGAGTGTTAGCCCTATGAAACTCAAACATACTTTAGTGATAATGTTTACAATGTAGTAGAGCATTTTAAAGAACAATGCAGGAAGTAGTGGCATACATCTCCTGGTAACATTTTGAAATAACTATATGTGCTTTAGATAGATCTTATATATATAGATATATAAACACAGATTGCTTTGTTTAGTTTTACATACTTCTGTTCTCACAGATCACATGTCCTTTTCTTTCCCCAGGACTGCAGTGCTGGAGCTATATTTGATGGTGATAGATATAACTGAATCTATCATTGCCATAAACACAGGGCCCGATATGAAATAGTCTTCAAATGTAGGGGAAGATTGTCCTTTCTATCAAAAGACTGCAGTCAAAACAGAAAAGAACAAGAGAGAGAAACTATTATCACTCTTGCTTAACGGGAGGTGGCAGTTACACTGAGAGGCGGGGAAAGGGGTGTTTTCTTCAAGTTCATACTGCAGTTTGTGGCAGATTCAGGATTAGAATCATGATCCCCTTAATCCCCGTCTGGAATGGCTCTGGCAAAAAAATTAATAAATGAGCATTAATGTAAAATAATAGCTATTTAATTTTCCAGTGTAGATACAGATAATTTACATGATGAAGTTGTACTGGCAATTATATTTCACAGTTAAAATGTTGCTTAAAATATTTCTTGTTTTTTTTTAAGAGCTTATTTTAAGCAGCATTCATGATGTTTGTTTTAAAAGAATAGGTCAATAATTAAAATCAGGTTTAACTGGTACAGTAGAATAAAAATCTTGGGCTTCAAGTGTGAGTCTGTACCCAAAGGAAACTGTGATGATCTGATCCTAGTTATTTCAGGCTTACGAATCTTTAAAGCTCAGGCAGTAATAAAAACTATTAATTGGTAACAGAATGGTGTGCATGTTGTGAGTGTGTATGTGTGTGTAGAGTTACGTGTTGCAACATGAAGGACTTATTTGAAAATTAACTGAATATCTCTCACATTTTACTTTAAAGACTAGTTATAATGTATACAAGTAACACTGTCTCTCAACTTTTCAAATAAGGTCAGTTCAAAGGACACGATATAGAATCAGTTTTCGTACCCTGTGTCTTTTAATCCAGGTTTTAAGGATTGTGGAGCAATGCAAATCATACATACAGGTTTTTGATGTTGGTATTCTTTGTTATCTCCCATGTGCCCCTTTCCTCAGTCACTTTGTGGAGAGAAGAGGATGAAGAGTAAATAGTTTAAAATGATTTTGCTATAAGCAGCTCAAATGCATTAATAGTTTAAAAAAGGAAATATTTTTTCTTTCATTTAAGTAATTCAAAGACCATATGGTACATATCTAGAATCACTTAAGTGGTTAATTGCATGTTAAATTCCTTTCCTCTTCCCTAGTGTAAACAACTGCAAAAATATTTACATTCCCTGCCTTGCTAGATTTATTTATCATTTTATAATAAAAACACAGAAGTGTTATAAATTGAAATCTTAATCTCTTGCTTGACTCACTTTTTAAAATGTCAGCAGTGTCTCTGGGTTGGTTTACTTCGTGCACTTTTCCACTCCTAACAAAAAAATGCACAATGCTGAAAAACTGAAGAGGATTGTTGTTAAGCAAGTTAAGGTTGCAGCACAAAATGTGGTTTCTTGAAATTAGTTTTTTGTTATTCTAAAGAAGATTAGAAACTGCAGCAAAGGAAGTGGCTTTAAAGTTCTTCATTGGATTTTTTTTATTATTGTGAAACTCCAGAAAGATGATGTAATTTTATAAAAACTTAGAGGCGCTCAGGCCAAAAATACACAAAGTAAGTTGACTGAGCAAGCCACGGCATACCTATGGAGAAAGTTGTTTCTGCCAGTCAGTGGGTGATGTAGCTTTTCCCCAGATGTAGCTACTGGCACAAACGCTTTGCAAACTCTGCACTCCAAATCTTTTTCAACTGTTTCTTCAAGTGAGAATGAAGATGTCTTCAAAGCATGCTGTAAACTTATGTAACAAACTAATGCAATAAGGAAAAAAGTTCTGTGATTTATTTCAGAACAAAAGAATTAATTCTTTAAGCTGCAAATCTTATGTGAAAACCCTTTTCTCATTTTATAAAACAAATGAGTAGTTTAAACAGAAAAGTGGGAGAAAAAATTCTGATACGTGACAATTTGGCCTTCCGAAAATAAATGTACCCAGTGGCAGAGCTTGTGTTTCAGAGTCTGGCTGCTACAGCCCAGGCTTCTGCTATCAGTGCTGGGCTGCTTGCTCTCATTACATTGTGGGGGCAAGAAAATAATAGGAGCCTTACCAGGAAGCTTCTCAGCTTGTGTAACTGCAGGCTCAGTTATTTTGGGGAAGGGAGCATTGAAGTGGTTCAGAGAAGGGCATTTAAATCAAGTAGATTAGAACGCTACTTCTGGGAGTCACTGTAATGAATGAATGAGACTGAAATTTACTGTATGTGATGACTGGATGTTGCTGCAGTTCTGTACTGTGAAATCTCTTGAGTGTCTTCCTTGAATTTTGAGAAGAGTCATCTGGGACAGAATATGGGCGTGAAGAACAGGAAAAGGCAAAGTGGAATCAAAGGAAAAAAGTAAGATCAGATCTTCTGGTCATCAGATAATACAGCTTTCTCTTTTACTAAAAGCACTTTTTCCCTCTGATATTTAAAAATACTGCATGCACAGCTGGTCCAACAGACTGGAAAACTTGCTAAGCTAAATGTGGAGCATCACTCTGATCTGCATCCCACAGAAAATTCACCATTTTTTATGCTGAAAAGTGGCTTCATAGTTCTTGACCTGTAACCTGCAGCTCTTTAAGTTCCACCTCCAGCTTCTGTATAAGTGGCTGACATAGTTCCAAGAAAACATTGCCTATGCTAACTTTCAGTGTGCTTGTTTGCATGCCAGAGCAATGTTGCTCTGGATTTCCACTAGCCCTGATAAACCTTGGTCTCAGACAGGGACATAGCCTATACTGATTTCCATGCTTATCACTGTTCTCTTCTGGCTCCCAAGAGCCTGGAGCTTCTTCATGCCTCTCAAGAGTCATGCTGATAGCTAAATCTAATGGCATTAGGAGCAGTAATATCAAGCTAATGCCAGATGCAGGGGTTCTCCACCCAGTAGACCCTGAAGGAGATAAGTTGGCTGCTTCACTGTTGTGTTTCCTGCCAGAATAAGAACTTAATTAAGAAGGGGGAGGGCACCAAATATAATTTCCATCAAATATTGTTCCTTGCGGAAACTATTCAAAAACTTGCTCACTGATGTAATTACTGTAGCACAAATTTTGTAATTAGAAGACTTAAATGATGAAAATACTTTTCTTAATTTAGTGTTGGGTCTTTTCAGGTTCTAATTGTGTTTTCTATCTTAAGATGCAAAGCAAAATGGACTGAAGTAACTGAAGTCACAGTAGAAACTGTTGTAAAAGCATTTTGAAAAGTCCAAGCACTAGTCAAGAAGTTGGTTTTTTTTTTTTGTTTTTTTTTTTTTCTCTTTCTAAAAGATGTAGTTGGATTTCATAGGACTGATTCCATGTAGTTAGTGGAGCTCCATGAAACTCAAACAAACACTAGGTTAGTATACATTAAGCTACTCTTTTATTTCTTTTTTGTGTGTGTGTGTTTAGAATCATGTCTACATTTTTATATCAGATTTTTTTTAATAATCTTAACAGTTTTGAATTTAGAATTCAAACAATTGAATCATAAATTAGCTCCTGTAGTCTTCAAAACAGTTTAGTTTAACTGATCCTAACATATGATTAAAATGAATGAAGTGGCTTAACTTTTAAATAGAAGATAGATATTGTAGGAAATTATTCAGGTTTCTCCTAGAGCAGTAGTCCTATCCTCTCCAACGATAACAGGATAAATACCTCTGTCCTCTGACTACAAAGGAAGCCTATGTGACTAGTTTGGGCAAGACACCTATTTTAATGTAACTAAAGTAAAAATGAATAGAATCTTAGTCTAAGAATGTATCCTACAAGGACTTAAAAAAAAAAATCCCAATAAGGTGTAATAATACCAAAGTATCAGTGAGGTATTTTTCTTTGTTGCATGATGGGATGTAAAACCATGGCACATGGAACTTTGGAAATATTTCAGACATGATTACAAGAGAGGATTGATGATGTTGGTGGAAAAAAGGCCCCTTTAATAACTGCAGTGGATCAGTCACACACCTTTATTTCAGTCTGTTGTGCTGGATAAAAAACAGGCATGAACATGACCTGTGGATGGCATATTATCATAACCCATGGGCTATGCTGTAAAATACACTGTTTTATAAACTCCTGGAATAGGTTCATGAAACTCTCTGAAGTAGGTGATTACTCAGTCTTCATTAACTTTCTAGCTGCTTACCAGAAATATAACATTTAATAAGGAGAGTGGCCTAGTCCTGCAGGTCTAGCCTTTACCCATTGCAAAAGGCAAATTGGTATGTCTTTTATTTAATGTGGAAAAAAATCATTCAGCATTGGAAATAACACAAGAAATTAAATAATTTTACATCTATAGTGAATTTTATTAAAATGGATTTTTATGCTAAATGGTGAACCATTTAGTTTTAAATACATTTACAGTGATGTGTTTGGTTTTTAGTGATCATAGAACTTTTAAAAGGAGTATTAGCCCATATATTATTGGTCTTTTTCAACATTTTATTGCCTGGATCTTAACCTTATCTGTATAAAGTAAGAGAGTTTTTTAATGCAGGCAGGTAGATTCTTGTGAATTAAAGTAGAGGATGTGTCTTAATATTTAAATATTTATTTACAGGTAGCTAAGTCCAGTTTGAGAAATTTAGTTGCTAGAACAGCATAGAATCGGATAATAGATACTGCGTAATGGTGAAATATTGAAGATTAGGAGTTCACAATCAGAAACTTTGTGTGCGGGATGAGAAAAATGTAGCAACAAGGAATCACAGAATCATATATTGGCTTGGGTTGGAAGGGGCTTTAATAATCATCTAGTTCCAACCCCCATGCCCTGAGCAGGGACACCATTCACTAGACCAGGTTGTTCAAAGCCCCATCCAGTCCAGCCTTGAACACTTCCAGGGAGGGGGCATCCACAGCCTCTGTGATGATGACATGCTAGAGTTATTCATACTCTAAAGTGGGGAAGATCTGTACTGATTAAAAGAAAAATTAAAATTGAAAATTGAATATAAGTTTCAAGTTTCAATAGGGAACAGGAGTGTTTATAATCAAATTTCCTTGACTGCTCTTTGCAGTAGACATCTGATATCTGCTGGAGGGACAACACAGCAAGACACCAGCAATCCAGAATGTTCCTGGAATGTGTAGATGACAAATTCCTTCTCCAAAAGGTGATTTTGATCACTTCAGGGATCTGCTGGCCAAAGTACTGTGGGACAAAGCCCTAGAGGGAAGGGGGACCCAGGACAGCTGGTCTGTATTCAAGGATCACCATCTCCATATTCAGGAGCAAAGTATACCGACAAAGAGGAAGGCATGATAGAATGCTAGGAGACCTGCCTGGATGAACAAGGAGCTCCTGGACACACTGTCACACAAAAAGAAACTTTACAAGGAGTGGAAGAAAGGACAACTAGAATGGGGGGCATATAAGGAAGCTGGCTGAGCAGCAAGAGACCTGGTTAGAAAAGCTAAAACTCAGTTAGAATTAAATCTAGCCAGGGAGATGAAGGGAAACAGCAAAAATTAGTATAGGCATATTAATGGTAAGAAGACGACTAGGGAAGGTGTGGGCCCCCCTCAGAAAGGAAATGGAAGAACTGGTGACAAGTGATACTGAGAAGGCCGAGGTTCTCAAGGTGTTCTTTTCCTCAGTCTTCACTGGTAAGGGCTCCAGCTACAGGCCCAGAGTCACACAAGATAATGGCAGGGGTTGGATGAAAGAACTGCCCATAGCAAGTGAAGATAATGGATGAGCTGAACCTGTCCAGAGGAGGGCCTTGAGAATGATCAGAGGGCTGGAGCACCTCTCCTATGAAGACAAGACTCAGAGAGTTGGGGTTGTTCAGTCTGGAGAAGAGAAGGCTCTGGGAAGACCTTATTGTGGCCTTTCAGTATCTTAAGGGGGCCTACAAGAAAGCTGGGGAGGGACTTTTTAGGGTGTCAGGTAGAGTTAGGACTAGAAGGAGTGGATTAAAAGTAGAGACTGGGTCAATTCAGATTGGACGTTAGGAAGAATTTCTTCACCACAAGGGTGGTGAGACACTGGAACAGGTTGCCCAGACCGTGGTGGAAGCCCCATCCCTGGAGGTTTTTAGGGCCAGGCTGGATGGGGCTCTGAGCAGCCTGATCTAGTGGGAGATGTCCTTGCCCATGGCAGGGGGGGTTGGAACTAGATGATCTTTAAGGTCTCTTCCAACCCTGATGATTCTACGATTCTATGAAAACCAGTCTTAGCTGCAGTATGCCTTTGAGGCTGGTAGTCATAATATGTAACTTGAGCTATCTAAAAGTATGTTCCTTATGTATTCCAATGAAGGAAGAGGGAGTCATCTATACCTTATATGTCTTAGGCATCTATCTTAAGATGGATTGACTCATCCTCTGGTTTTATTTCCTTTTTTGGGTACTGTCCTGTTGCCAGTGAATTTTTGAATTCTCAACTTTATTGTATTTGACAGCCTCCCCAAGTGCAGGGAGAGAGATGAGCAGATTCTTTCCTTGGTCTTTCTAAATCCTGGCCTTTTCTCAAAAGCAATTTCAACTTTCTTACCTCAGTATATTAGCAAAAACAAGGTCAAACAATGAGTTGTATTTAAACAGAGGGTACTGAGGCCTGTTCTAGGTGCATACTCCAAAACCTGCTTTTCTTGGACACATTGCCGAGAAGATGTTCTTTTCTCCTTGCTAATTCATAGTGGTTACAATACTGTAATAGTTTCAACAAATCCGATGAATGGAATAGTTGATCATCCTGGAAGTGCAAACATGCTATTTTAGGTGCAGAACCATTAAATACAAGAGTATTTGATGTGAACACTGGAATCTGAGATGTTGAGGAAGACATAGCTGTCCTTGTTACAGGTTATATGATGCATTAAAATATTTCCTTTCTGATAGGAGCAGTAGAAATATTCTTCCCTATGTCAAGCTTATAGAAATTATTTTTGTGTGTAGCAGAAAAAGCAACTTGGAATTTTCACTGAAATGTTCTATTTGGCAGTTACTTTAATTTCTAAATATGCAAGCCCAATTCATCAGTAAAGCTTTCCACATTCCTGAGAGAGTTGTACTTTCAAGTTGAAACTTCTAATGCTAACTTTGAAAACATACTATACAATAAAATAAAAAGTGACGTGATTTCCTGCTCAGTCTTCTAAAAATGTAAGCTCTCTGATCTGTTTCAAAATGTGTTTTTAGTCTAGTGATTGTGGTTATAATTAAGGGACTACTTTAAAAAACTGTAGCTATAAAGTATAGACACGGGAAACACACTTCTATTCAGAGCAAACTGGAGAGTCTGTATCCAAGCTGAATGTTTTTACATACTTGCATTACAATGAGATATGGTACAGTTGGTGTTTAAAGAAAAGGGACAACAAGATTTAACAGTTCTTAAGAATTTACATCATGCATGAAGACCCACAGGAAAATGGAAGATGAGAGACGTTTTTTCATCGCCTCTAACTTTGCTCCTCCTACTTTAAACTAGTTGTGTAGGCTACCCGTAGAGGCTGGATTGCTCACCCATGGCAAATTCCATCTGTTCTGAACACCTATCTTAGGGTGGAGGTAACCATCTTGTGAAAAGTAGCTTTTGAATGGCTGAATTACAGATAACTTTGAGAGCTTTCCTTGTAGGTGTTGCTCAGAAAAAGCAGCTAATAACTTTCATCATCAGCCGTTCATAATGAGCTAGACTATAGGTCACTTGCTACTTTTTTTAAGGTAAAAAGACAGATTAAAAGCCAGATAATTCCTTTTTCCACCCTCTCAGTTGGTCATTTTTTTAACATACACATACATCTTTGATTTGGCTAATGGACAATAAGATGATGATCAGCACTTTCTTGAATAAAGAAACAGTTTATATCAGCTGTAAAAAATCAGGAGATTGTCACTTACGGTATGATAAAGTATCATAGTCAAATAGTTCTGGAAAATTGCTAATGCCCCTTCACTTTTCTGTTTGGCTGCCTCAGAATTTCAGCCATTGACTCTGGGATAAAAACAAGCATCTGACAGCCCATGGATTTAAATTTAAAATATCTGTTACACTACTTTATCTTCTAGTTCCCCTTTGACTCTATTTTTTATAGTACCTACACAAATCTTGACAACGGTCATATCGCAAGAATGTTAAGAGCTTTGACTTTGGATAGGAGGACAAATAAGATAGGGCACTTGCCTCTTCTTTGGTTTCCTTAGAGGGCTGAAAGACCAGAGTAAGTTTTTCACTCCTTCTTCTATACATTCGTCCATCTTCTGTTCAGAAAATATGCTCAAATCTTTTAGGAAACAATGTCTTTTCAGCTTGGACCTGCTTACCTTTCACATTGCACCAGAAAGGTGATGAAATCTTCATCCTTGAAGATAATGAGACAGAGCCCTGAGAAACATTGTTAAAGCTGTCTCTGTTTTGAGCAAGGGTTGGACCAGATGACCTTCAGAGGTCCCTTCCAATTTAAATTACTCTGTTACAGTCAAGGAAATAAAAAAGTATTTGTATTTCTGTGAAAGAAAGGCTGATACTTCTGATTTTCTCTGCTAAGAAAACACCAAAAAAAACATTAAAAAAGGAGTCTGCATCACTAGAGTGAGTCATAAAGCCAAGTAACAATACATAAATGAATAACATAATTATGGATGATAATCACCTATATATATGCATTTAAAAGTGTACAAACAAATCTGTAAACAATGACATTGCATGTGAATGTAATTTGAGTTTTTTGGTATATGGGAGTCTGTATTTCTTTATAGTATTAAATGCAAGTCGCTATTATACTTTTCTCTGTGGCAAGTTTATAAATTAATTTTCTGAGTGTGACACTGCACTTACCCTCATGGAAAATTATAAAATGTGGTGTTACTTATTATAAGGTAATTGTGGCCACGGGTCTTCAAGACCCGTAGAAGAACACAGCTGTTATCAAATATGAATAAATTTTTTTTACTTCTTTGTTTTCTCTCTTTCAGACCCTATTTATGTATAATTTCAATTATGATGATCAGTATATTGGATATGCAGTATTTAGGTTACAAAGTACTTCTTATAATAAAGGATGTGTTGATACTGGATGTGTTGATACTGGGATTTCTGTTAATGGTAGTTTTTTTTCTTTTCCTTTTTTCCAGCTGTTTGTTATGAATAGTATCAGATTTCTTCCACCATACTTCAGAAAAAGATGAATAATTTAAAGGATCTAAAAGATGACTTCTGTTTTTTGTTTGTTTTCTCCTTACAGGCCTGGCAGCTGCGATTCAGTCATCTTGTGGGCTACGGTGCCAAATATTACTCCTACCTCATGTCTAGGGCTGTTGCCTCCATGGTGTGGAAACAGTGTTTTGCTCGGGACCCATTTGATAGGTAAAAATGGAGAAAATATTAATTAGAATGAAGTTCCACGCTACTTGCTTCTGGAAATCATGAAACAAATGGGGCCACGTAGATTGATGGGCTTTTTTCATGACAATTAGTTTTCAGCCTTTTTCTTGATTTCAAAAGGATTACAAATCAGGATATAACCACAGATATAAAGTGTACATGTGACATGCTCACTGGTGAAAAAAAAAATGTTGTTGATGTTTTAAAATACACGTGTGCCAGTTGGGAGGCACTGAAATCCATATTTAGATGTAATTAGAGAGCTTGATTTTCACAGATGCTTAATTACTTGTAATTTTCTATTGAAGCCAAAGCAACTGCATTTATTAAACAAGCTTCATGTCACCAACTTCAAAGCTAAGTATAGCTATCCTACTCAAATTGCTTTGTGAAATTAAAAAGTAATTTGTGAGATCACAAATTCTAAGAGTTCTTATACCTTAGTTGAGTGTTCAGAGCACTGTAGGACAGCAACTTTTCCCCTTGGAGCAATGAAGGCTGAAATGTTGTATGCAAATTAACTTTTATAAACACCAACACATATTCATATGTATAAAATTTGTCTAGTTCAGTTACTTATAGTATAATTTTAAATGTTAGTTGGATTTGAGGAGTCACCGTGGAATCAAGGCAGTCATTGTTTCAGGGTGGAAAATTCCATTTGATTTCTGTCTCTTAGTTCTGTGGAGATCCTAGAAGCAAATCTGACTGAAAGCTCAACGGGTTGTGTTTGCAGATGGCTCTAACATCTGTGTTTCTCCAGGGCAATGGGTGAGCGTTATCGGAGAGAGATGCTGGCACACGGCGGTGGAAAAGAGCCCATACTTATGGTTCAAGGTAGAAAAAAAATCAAAACTGTATTATACCCTCACTCATGTTACTACAAATTTAACAGTATTCCAAAATGGATCTTTTTAGTTTAATTGCAATTGTCACTGGATTTATGAAAGAAAACTCATTCATTTATTTAGTTAAGTGGACTGGTCATCAACTTTATATCATGGTCAGTAGAACTCCATATGATACGCAGAATAAAAACACAGATAGTTGGGGTGCAGGGTTGGAAGGGGTTGTATTACAAGGCTGTCTCAAGAATTTAGAATAAGAGTATTGCACACTTGAAGGAAGATAGATGACACCATTTTTGGATACAAAAAATTAGTAACTTTTACATAGATGGAATTCATAATAGATCTGGTTATTTTGTATACAAGAATTTTAACTTGGTTTGGCCATGTCATTTCAGCATCATCAAAATAGCTTTGGTTTTGTCAGTACTTTAGTACACATTCTCATGAAACGGGAAGTCTGAAGACTGTCATAAAGCAACATGGTTCATTATTCCTCTCTCAATACCATATTTGCCTTTTGAATCTGGAAAATAACTTAAAATTAATGAATATTAATCCATTTGCCTATGTTTAATCCAATTTGGTATCCTGGAAGTTTTGGGGTTTTTTCATACTGATAAGGAAGAGAGTGGTAATGTTGCCTGTATTTCATCATGAGATTGGCACAGTTTCATAACTGGAACATTTCAGTTCTTTGATCCATCTGTTTATATTTGAGGCCATAACCTCTGGTCTCCTTAGACTCATCAATGATATCAAGCAACAATATATTCTTTAGACCTGTCTATTTATATTTCTGATCTACAGGGTTATTTTGCATTCAGCGGAACTTTGCAAACTTGCCTTTCTTTACTGTTCCTGAAGAATATGTGTTTGTAACCTCAAAAAACTATAGCCCCAAATCATGGATTAAGTAGATAAGTTGCAAGATGGGAAGCTTTACAAGTAAATCCAGTTATTATATTGTAAGTGATATGGTAGAGAAAGAAAGAATTTTTTTAAACATCAGTTATGCTTATCATCTCTTCTATTCCTAGGATATATTTTTAATTTTACTGAGCATGGAATCTTCCTAGAATGTCCTAGAGGCTATGCTGAAGTTGCTGATAGTGCAATCCCTTAAATCAAATATTATTTAAATGAAGCTTGCAAAATTCATCTGTGGATGGACTTACATAAAATCTGTGGAAGTATAACTTGCTTTCCCCCTTGCATGTGAGAGAACACAGTGGAATGTGATACAATCAGTTTGGGGTTGAGAGTATGCATCAATTATTTTGGGTAAAACTTGCTACTGAAATTAATCTGAAAAAGTGGCATCGCAGTCCAGGAAATTCCAACGTTTATTTTAAGGGAAATTCTAATATGATGAAGTCTGGCAAGGTACAGTGAAAGCACACAAACAAGTTTAACTCTTGTAGTGCAGTAATTAGATGTTTTAGGCAGTTCAGTATTCACAGTCTTCATACTTGGCAGTCCTCAATTCATTTAGTGCAGATAGTTCACCAGTGAGTCATCGGGACCAGTGGTGAATGATGAAGAGGTGATAGCTGTGCAGCCTGGGGTTTGAAGAAGAGAGCAAGCTATGTTCTGCATACTAAAGGGCAGTGAACTTGACACAGAATGATAAGATCTTTTATAAATCTATCTATAAAAGATACACAGGTTGATTATTTTTTTTTCCTTAAATCAGTAAATCCAGAAAACACTAAAAATTGTGTGTCACTTGAGGTTCAGTAGCTGTAGTGCACCTGCTGGTGTGCTTGTTCACGTGTTATAGGAGAACCTGACAGCAGTAACTCCTCTGTGTCGGCATTAACACGAGTGATACTGGTGATAAGAGCACAGACTATGATTTAGAAGAAGTGGCAGAAGTTCTCAGGACATTTTCACAGAATTACAGAATCACAGAATGGTTGAGATTGGAAGGGACCTCTGGAAGTTGTCTGGTCCAACCCAACTGCTTAAACAGGACCATCTGGAGCCATTTACCCTGGACTGTGTCCAGAGGTTTTGAATTCTCCAAGGAGCAAGACTCAACAACCTTTAGGGACAACCTGTCCCAGAGCTCGGTCACCATCACCGGAAAGAAGTGTTTCCTGATGTTCAGAGGGAGCCTACTATGTTTCAGTTTGTGCCCATTACTTCTGCTTCTGTCCCTTGGCACCACTGAGAAAAGCCTGGCTTCATCTTCTTTGCACTCTCCTTCCAGGAATTTATACTCATTAATAAGATCCTCCTGAGCCTTTTCTTCTCTAGGCTGAACACTCACAGGTGTCTCAGCCTTTTGTCATATGAAAGATGTGCCAGTTCCTCAGTCATCTTAGCAGCCTTCATTGGATTTTCTCTAGTATGTGTACATCTCTCTTTGTACTGTGGAGGCCAGCACTGGACGCAGCACTCCAGGAGTGTCCTCAGCAGTGCTAACTAGATGAAAAGGATCACCTCTCTCAGCCTGATGGCAATACTTTGCATAATACAGCCCAGGATGCTATTCATCTTCTTTGCAGCAAGTGCCCATTGCTGGCTTGTGTTCAACTTAGTGCCCAGCAGGACTTCCAGGTCCTTTTTGTCCAAACTGCTTTCTTTCTGATGGCCCCCAGTATATACTGGTCCTTGGGGTTGTTCCTCCCCAGGTGCAGGATTTTGCACTTCTTGTGGTGCTCTGCCTCATCATCAAGACCATTGATGAAAATGTTAAACAGGACTGGAGCCAGTATTGACCCCTGGGTACACCACTAGTTGCCTCCAGCTAGACTTTGTGGCACTGATCACCTTTCTCTGAGCCTGGCCATTCAGCCAATTTTTAATCCACTTTACTGTCTGATCATCCAGCCCATACATCAACATCTTCTCTGTGAGTATCATTTGATGTGAGACAA
The DNA here is from genome assembly GCA_024605025.1 of Megaceryle maxima. Classification (NCBI taxonomy): domain Eukaryota; kingdom Metazoa; phylum Chordata; class Aves; order Coraciiformes; family Cerylidae; genus Megaceryle; species Megaceryle maxima. The sequence continues at coordinate 62,195 of JANHGN010007502.1, read as the reverse complement.
TGTCAAAAACTGTGGTGAAGTCCAGGTAGATAATATCCATAGCTCTTCCCTCATCTACCAGGCCAGTTCTTTTACCATATAAGGTGGTTAAGCATGGCTTGCCCTTGGTGAATCTATGGTGACTATTCCTGATGATTTTTTTTGTTGTTCATGAGCCTGGAAGTGAATCCCAGTATTAGCTGCACCACTGTTTTCTTAGGGATTGAGGTGAGACTGACCAGCCTCTAGTTCCCTGGGTTCTCCTTCTTGCCCTTCTTGAAGATAGAAGTGCATTTGCTTTTTTCCAGTCTTTTGGCACTTCTCCCAGTGGCCATGATTGATCAAAGATTACTGAGAGTCACCTTGCAATAGCATCTGCCAGTACCCTCAGCACTCATGGGTGCTTAAATCCAGTTTGCTTAAGTATTCCGTGATCTGATCCTCTTCCATCAAGGGTACATTTTCCTTGCTTCAGATATCAACCTGGCCACTTTTGTATTCTGAATTTATTTTTATACTCTATTTCTTCACTATTACTTTAAACAGAAATTATAAAAGGTATTCAAGATCATAAAAATAACCAGAATTCATCATCAGATTCCTTGTCTGTGCATATTGTGATGTTCATTTGTGGACAGTGCAAAACTTAAACAAGCATGCTTGATTGTATCCCTGAAAAATGAAATTGAAGTGCCTCAGGTCTTTTGACAATAATTTGATTATCATTTGGGATTATTTGAGGTTAAATCATAGATCACATGATGGAAAAGCTTATTACATGTTTATACTTAATTGCTCTGTATTTATTACAAAAATTGAGGGTTTAAGGAGAAAAGTAAGAACAGTTGCTTGTTCAATCAGCCTCTGACTGCTTTTGCTGCATTTTTTCCTTTTCGTTATGGATGTTCCAGAATACATGATTTCCATCTTATGTTGGTTTTCATCAGTTGCAAAACTTTGCTCCCACAGCAGATGACCAAACAGATTCCTGATTAAAGACAGATTCCACCAATCCTAAAAGCTTGTTGATTTTACTCTTTTTCAGGAAAACAGTCCAGATTCTGTGCTCACGAGTGCCACATTTCAAAAACCTTAAGTTCCATAGGCTGTTATTTCAGGCTTTTTTTTTTTTTTTATATATAATATAAAGAAATGCACTTGTACAAACCTGACTTTTGGAGGCTTGTATGTAGCCTCGCCCTTGAAGCACTTCCCTATCTCATTGTGAAGTTAGCCATATTCATTGACTGTTTGATAACAGATAACTTTGCAAACGAGTTTAATTTATACAGTCTCTTTGTTATGATTTTCTTCTCAGAAGCTGTCTATTGTCTTTCTTTTGTGTTTGGATATGACCCTGGCTTTTCATCTTTCTCCTACATGATTCCATAGATGTACTGATTAGGGAAGGTAAAGGATCTGACCTGCCATCCACTGGAGTTACTGACAAAATTCCTGTTTGGACTAGTCTTTAATTAGAAAACACAATATACTTTTTTTTTGTTGTTTGGATTTGATTCTCTTGGCATTTGTTTCCATTTAAAAAAAAAAAGCCCAACACAAAGGCTTTATGAAACCTTTTTTAATATTTTCTGAAGTGCCCCCTTTTATCTTAACCCTTTGATTATCAATGAAGTACAGAAATAGTCACAAATATGGATAGCAGGAGCAATTAAGAAATGAGTGAGCAATGCTTTGCTTTGTCCAAGAGGCTTGCTTTTTTTTTTGTTTCCCCTAGAGAGGAAATACAGTTTGAGAAGAATTTGATTCCTCTGTCATTTGGGTTGGCCACAAGGCTTTTGCAGACCCTCTGCTTCCCAGGACTATGTGGCATCAGGAATTCCAAATTCCTTTGAAGATATGTAACCCAGGTGTCCCTTCCAGGTCCAGTTGTGTGATGGTTACAGGTCTGAACAAGATTCAGGTGTGCAGCATCCCTCCCTCTCTCCCTTGGCACTCCCTGACTGGAAAGAAACCCAGGTGCATAGGCTGAAAGTGAATTGCAGTGTGAAAAGTACTGGGTTGGATGATCTGGGAACGCAGACCGTGGAACATATCCCAGAGTGCACTTCTCCTGCAGTTTTGATGCAGATACATTGCCCTTTGGGACTCTGAAGAAGTCCTCATACAAAATACATGTGAAGTTGTGTTCTTGATTATTAACGCTGTGTTATATCACAGGCAGTCCCAGTCAGCTCTGTGCATATGTGGTAATCAAACCGAGTGTGTAAAAAAACATGCATTTGCTCCAATGAAGTTTGAAAATTTGTTTTTCCATGCCTCAAATTGTACCTCATGGAATAATTATCATTTGAGTAGGCTGTAAAAATCATCAGATAATGATTCCACATCTCTCTGTATAAGAAGTGCACGTAAATCCTAAAAGGTGATGTGAATGGCAACATATGTTAACTCAAACTACACAGACCCAAAATAATTAGTGTTCCAAAGGGACAGAGGCCAAATTTTGCCACAGGCTTTATTCTTCTCCCAATTTTCAGTGATTGTAGGTTATAGCTAACCATCTCTCAAAAGGGTGTGGTTAACCACAGTGCTGTAATGTGAAAGAAAACTTCAAAGCAGAGAAGATAAGCTATGTAGTTGCCTCAGGCTTGGGAGAGACTGCGCTGAAATAGGAGTTGGGCTGAATGTATAAAATACACGCCTAGATTTTAAAACTGCAACCATCAGACCTTGTGGACATCTTACTAAATCATTTAGACTGAAGTGCTGAGTACTTACAATATATCAAAGCTGATCTTGCTTTGATATATTTTAATGGAGTTGAAAGGGAGACATCACCATTCTTAACAGATCCGTGTAGAGTAAGAGGTTAAAACACGGAAATACCATCAGTATCTTTTGGAGTTGTCTACTCTAAAATCTCTAGTTACTTATTTCATAAGGGAATGATCGTTTTACTATAGTAGGAATTTTTTCAGCAATGACCTCAGTTACTCTTCATCCTTTGCAAAAGCAAATTCTGCTAGTGTGTGCTTTTGATGTCAATAATAGGAAAATAGCAATGCGGTAGACCACTAATGCAAGAAATCTGAAATCTGTTTGTATTATCAAAAGGTGGAACTACTGGGTAGGAGGTGATTTGACATTGCTGTTGCCAGAATGATTTTGAATTCTCTCACACATTTAAAACAAACCATGTGGAGCCTAAATGAATGTGATTTGTAACGAGTTTTGAGTGAGATTTGGTAAGACTATTCAGCTGCAGTAAAAAACATCCAAGTGTACTGTAGTTAATTATGGGGTTTTTTATTCATTTTGTAATATCCAGGGTTGCAGTGTTTTTGTTATGATTTGCCATTGTTATGTAAGAGGCAAAGTAAATTTATGTGAAGATAATCCCAGCATCAGACTCTTTTCTTCCCCCTAATCGTGATACAGTTAGCATTTCTTCTTTTGCAGCATATTGATACTCATAGTTTTAACAATTGTCCACAACAGAATAAATATTGGTGTGTCAAAAGAATTGGCTAAACATCATCTGGGCTGGCTGTTTTTTATAAAGTCAGTATTGGAAGGAGGTTTGTGTGTTTTGGGGCTTGTGGAGTGATGGTTATGTCTGTTATGGACGTCTTTATACACTGCTTGTGCAACATTGCAGCCATCCCTCCATATTGATATCTGATAGAAAAAGACATATTTTCAGTAGAAAAATGGTTCTTTTACAAAGCCACATCTTGAAAAATGTAAGGAAGGAATAATTCCACCAATTTGAGTTTTTTATACCTGACCTAGTCATCCAGGTTTACTTTCTGAGATACAGGGAAAAGTAGGTTCCTCATGGGCACAACTCATATAATCATAAATTAGACCTCTGAAAAAGGTTAGATGAGTGGCACCCATGAAGGTCTTCCTACTGTTCAGTCTCTAGAAATAGAGCCAGTTAGTTCACAGGTAAATGTCTGAGGCAAAATGAGTCCAAGAAAAGGCAAAACTTGCCTTTTTGCACTGTTGGGACTGGACAGCTCCAACTGATTTTAAGATGAAGCTCCAGTAGTCATGTGTGACAGTAAATGTTCCAATGGGCTGCTGTCCATGTCACCTTCTTAAGGCATTTTTTTTTCTCCACTTCTGAGAAAACTGCAGGAAAATAATATGAGTTTAAACTGGAATTTTTCCAAGGCTGTTAGGGAGCAAATATGCATGTCCCCCAGCCAGGAACCTGGAGAGGGAGTCTGCAAGAGGACAAGACTCTCTAGGGAGATTAGTAGGTGGTATCTGGAGACAATTCTTTCTCAGCCCAGCATGTAGCAAGCCATTTTTCATTGTGAACTAGAAGTAATTCCACAGCAATTTTACTAACATTAGAACAGACAGCAAGTTTACCAAGTATTTAGAAATAATAATTATGTTTTACATTTTGAAAATGGGTTGATGCAGACTTCTAGCGAACAGCATTTCAGTCAACCTATACATAGTACAAGATTTGTTTTCCATTTAGTGCTCAGTATTAATCTACTGGGTCATGGCAGTTTGTGTTGACACTTGCAACATGTTTAAATCAGATTGAAATGGGATTCTGTGAAGTCTTAGCAAGAAAATTCTTTTTGGTTGCTCACAAAGAATTACTTTGAGCTGGTCTGTTTCCTGGTGGGTTTTGAATCATTATGTTAAAGATTCCAGTCTTATAGCAGCATGCAATTATAATTTCCACTGAAAGTAAATAATGTTGAGGATGTGAAAGAATATAAAATTATGTTCAGTAGGTATGCTGATCAGAAAGGGTAGAACAAGGTTATATTTACATTGGCAGTTGTCAGAAAGAGCAGATCACTTCAAAGAAGTATGAAGATTAAATTTTACATTATTTGGCAGCTGTACTGTGGTTTTTTTCTGGTACAAGTAATGCAGTAAATTCCATATATAATCTTGAATATGTTAATAACAGTGAAAAGACCAACATTAATGTAATGTTAAGTACAAAGAAACATCTGAAAATAATTCACAGGATGTAGTCTTGTGCTTTCTAAAAACTGGGATTTTTTGGAGGAAAGTTAGATTTTTAGCTGCTCTGTTTATAAAATTACCTGACAAAGTACTTAAGCATGATTTTTCATTATGCTGATTTCCCTGCCTGTTATTCTGTAGCCATATGCTACAGCTAACAAATGAACTAATTAAAATTCTTAATAAAATGTAAGTGAAAAAAGTCAAAACTAAAACTGCAGTGCACTGAATATGGTTTTATTTGGGTATGTTTCATGCCTTGTGAAAAATTTGAGAGGTATTTGTACTTAAAATACTAAAGTAAATGCTTTTAAGGTTTGTAACACTTGGAGAAAATAGACTGTTTTTTCTGTCTCTGTCAGACACAAGACTCATCAGATAAGGATTTAGATACTTGCTCCATCACTGATATATTCCAGTCACTTGGAAATGACTGAAACTATGGTTACATTGCTTTAAAATGGATATAATTCCCTGCTTAAGCAAGATTGTAATGATAAAAATCAGTTAACAATCTTGATACCTGTCAATTCTCTGATAGTGTAATAGGTAGTCTGAAGAAATAAATAATCCCTATACACTATAATTGCATTAATTTCTTGACAAAGAAACATGACAGCTGTTTCTGTCATCTTGTGACATTAAAGGTTAGTTGGCACTAAGTGTTACTGTTGGCAAAGCTTTCAAGGTTGTGGTGTTCTTCCTAAGAGTCTGTTGTCTTTGTTTTCTAGGTATGCTTCAGAAATCACCTTCAGTTGAAGATTTTGTGGATGCCCTTGTTTCAGACTTAGATCAGGACTTCGAAACATTTATCATGGACTCATAAAAATGTTCAACAGAACTGAATTATTTTATGGAAGATTGCATACGTCTTCATAATTGTGGATAAAATACTGTTGTGACTAGTCTTGCTTTTTGGTAAACACTTGTAAAAGTTTGAATATTCATGTTGGTGGAACAGTAATAAATATTTTGGTTTTATCACCTAGTTTCACTTAGGAAGATTTACTTTCCATTACATAGGAGTTTAAGCACGGAATTTGAGAGAACAATCCTGTTTCCTTTTAGAAAATGTGACCTTGTTGGGATAGCTAATGAAATGGGGATTGAACTCATCTTCAGATGAAATGGGAATTGAACTCATCTTCATGGTGAGTTGACTCATATGAATGATCTTTTGGTACACAGAGTGGATAGAGTATTAGGATATACCCGTCAAGTGTCATGACACAAAACCATTTGCATGGATTGTTCTCTCATGCTCATGGATATTCTTCAAACTTGTTTAACCCCATTCCTTGTGGGAATTATGCACCAAGGGAAAGCAAATTCTGTTTGCTACAGAGGGAAAATTGGAAAGAAAGATGAAATAGAAAACTAGGAGCTGTATTTGAGATAGGGAACAAAAAGATGGCAGAAGAAAAACTCTAGTCAGATGGGTATGTGATGGAAAATGTTAGGGTGTGGAGGAAAGAAGTATCTTGCAACAAAGAAGTATCATGCAACACATTACATAGGAGAGACAAAGGAGTCAAATAGGTACCCCACCAGTGTTTCCTAGTGGGGGATAACATGGGAGGTAGCCATGCTTTTGTAGCTGCAATAATCCAATGAGTATATGTGTGATTATGCTTGTAAGTAAAAATAATATCTGCTGTTATACAAAGCCATTTAGCAGGTCATCTTCAGGTTTGGAACAGAGTAGTGAACTTTAAAGCGAAATATAGAAGGTGGACCATTCATTGTATCAAGTGCATAAAATGATTGGGAGGAGGAATGGAATTTTCAAGGTGCCATGAAACAGTATCACAGAATGGCAGGGGTTGGAATGGACCTCTGGAGGTCATCTAGTCCAAACCCCTGCCAGAGCAGGTTCATATAGAGCAGGTTGCCCAGGAACACATCCAGGTGGGTTGTGAATATATCCAGAGATGGAGACTCCACTACCTCTCTGGGCAGCCCTTTCTAGTGCTCTGCCACCCTCAAAGTAAAGTTCCTCCTCACATGTAGATGGAGCTTACTATATACAAGTTTGTGTCCGTTACCTCTTGTCCTATCACTGGTCACCACTAGAAAAAGATTGGTCCCAAAACTGGTGTTGCTGTTGAATCGGTAGCTTTTTAAATATCCAACAGAGTTGGATTTTTTGTTCCTATGCTTGTCTTCTGCAGATCTTCTGCTGAGCTTCAATTTTTAATAGTCAGCAGCTGTTTTTTGGGGACTATTCCCCCTTCAACTGGGTCCTTTTATCTCTTATGTATGTGGTTTTGTTTTATTGTGTAGTGGTGTTTTAGTTTTGCCTGTTACTTTAAGGGCTTTGCTGGATGAAGTCTGTCATGTTTCAGTGAAAATGGATTTGCAGGCATTTTGATGATTCCACTGCAAAGAACAAATACTATGGAAACATGTTGGCAACATTGCTGCATAGGTGCAGCCTGAATCTGGTCCCTGCGTGTTTGCTCACATAGAGTTACCTTTAATGATGAGTGTATGAGTGTTGGGGAACTGTTTAAAGTCTAGGAGGGCAGGTTTTGGTGGGGACAAAATAATTCAAGACAAAGATGGCATTCCAAGACAAACCAGAGCAATTTAAGATTGCATGTTATATAGTGGATGCTGAACAAAGGCAATATTTTCAGTGGGGTTTCCTTTTTCTCTTGAAGTAAATTATGAAATGGTATTTGAGTGCCTATTAAAAAAAAAAAAATTAAAAA